>CALYLW010000266.1:12448-160491 GCA_944989445.1 Ampullaceana balthica | reverse complement strand
TCTGACAATACAATGTGACTATGTTGACTGTTAGTGTACATCATTGACACAATAATCTGCTGATGTTGACTGTTAGTGTACATCATTGACACAATAATCTGCTGATGTTGACTGTTAGTGTACATCATTGACACAATAATCTGCTGATGTTGACTGTTAGTGTACATCATTGACACAATAATCTGCTGATGTTGACTGTTAGTGTACATCATTGACACAATAATCTGCTGATGTTGACTGTTAGTGTACATCATTGACACAATAATCTGCTGATGTTGACTGTTAGTGTACATCATTGACACAATAATCTGCTGATGTTGACTGTTAGTGTACATCATTGACACAATAATCTGCTGATGTTGACTGTTAGTGTACATCATTGACACAATAATCTGCTGATTTTGACTGTTAGTGTACATCATTGACACAATAATCTGCTGATGTTGACTGTTAGTGTACATCATTGACACAATAATCTGCTGATGTTGACTGTTAGTGTACATCATTGACACAATAATCTGCTGATGTTGACTGTTAGTGTACATCATTGACACAATAATCTGCTGATGTTGACTGTTAGTGTACATCATTGACACAATAATCTGCTGATGTTGACTGTTAGTGTACATCATTGACACAATAATCTGCTGATGTTGACTGTTAGTGTACATCATTGACACAATAATCTGCTGATGTTGACTGTTAGTGTACATCATTGACACAATAATCTGCTGATGTTGACTGTTAGTGTACATCATTGACACAATAATCTGCTGATTTTGACTGTTAGTGTACATCATTGACACAATAATCTGCTGATGTTGACTGTTAGTGTACATCATTGACACAATAATCTGCTGATGTTGACTGTTAGTGTACATCATTGACACAATAATCTGCTGATGTTGACTGTTAGTGTACATCATTGACACAATAATCTGCTGATGTTGACTGTTAGTGTACATCATTGACACAATAATCTGCTGATGTTGACTGTTAGTGTACATCATTGACACAATAATCTGCTGATGTTGACTGTTAGTGTACATCATTGACACAATAATCTGCTGATGTTGACTGTTAGTGTACATCATTGACACAATAATCTGCTGATGTTGACTGTTAGTGTACATCATTGACACAATAATCTGCTGATGTTGACTGTTAGTGTACATCATTGACACAATAATCTGCTGATGTTGACTGTTAGTGTACATCATTGACACAATAATCTGCTGATGTTGACTGTTAGTGTACATCATTGACACAATAATCTGCTGATGTTGACTGTTAGTGTACATCATTGACACAATAATCTGCTGATGTTGACTGTTAGTGTACATCATTGACACAATAATCTGCTGATGTTGACTGTTAGTGTACATCATTGACACAATAATCTGCTGATGTTGACTGTTAGTGTACATCATTGACACAATAATCTGCTGATGGGGCCGCATACTTTGCTGTGACATGTTGGTTTAATATAATGGTTTGGTTGTTTTAATCAAGCTAATTAAAAGGTCATAACTTTTTCATAACAGCAATAAAAATAATAAATTTTCTTACTCTTGTCAAATCCAGCAGGTCAAGAAGAGTCTCATGAACATCAAATGGTGAGGTCAGATGGGCAGCATTGGTCTCCACATTCCTGTAGAGGTCACGGTGCTTCTTCCTGAAATCTTCTGGCAGGTACACGGCCAAAAATGGTAGCCGTTCCTCTATCTTGCCTTGGAGGGTCCTTCGAACTTTACCTCGTCGAGAGCCATGATCAGAGAATACTATCACAGCCGTGTTCTTCAACTGATCTCTTCTCTGGAGTCGCTTGAAAAAATCCACTAGGTCTGCGTCCAAGTACTGAGAGGGATTGATCTCGTCGTGGCTGAGCTCGCCTGAGAACCCAACGGCAAACCTTGAAATGTTGCTGTACTTGAGAAAAAAATCCTCCAAGTACTCAAAAAGAAACTGGTGATTTGGTGTTGGACCCGTGCAGTACTGCTGGCTGCAGTCCTGTCTTAGGTGGGATTCTCTCTGAGCCTGAAACAATCAACATGCAAGACTGTCATTGGATTTTTGTTAAATGTGTAAATAGCAATTCATACTGAAACCCAAATAAGGGTAAGATTAATTGATTCCATTGATTTTTAATCCTTATTTTTTTACCATGTTTTTATTAACTTGCTTTCGTTCCTGTTTGTCAGCAAAATTTCAAATTTTCCAACGTAAAGTAAAATTAAACCACTTCTGATGGTCCTAGAGATCTGAAAATTTTACCACACATAGATCTTGGATGACAATGCATTGTATCAAAATTTAAGATCGATCTAATGTACCGTAATTAAATTAATGCATTTTTAGTTTATCTCTATATAGCATCTGTATCCGTCTGCTATTGTTTACATCCACGTGCCAGTTCACCCCAGCCATCGATGACCACAAGGGGAGTTCAGTCAGTTTCAGTCTGTAAATGTTTGTCATGTGATGCGTTTAAAGAAATAAAATTTTTGATAAACTGTATGATTTTACACTTAGACTAAAAAGAATAAAATAAATACTGGTAAAAAATGATTTTTAAAAACCACGTTTGTATAAGTGTACTAAAAAAAGAAAATAATTTAAAACTTATAAGTTCAAGTACTTTGATTTAATATGACTAAAAACGTGGGGCGGGCGCTTATGAGGTTTTACATATGCAGTTCTCATTCTCTCACTTATAGATCTCTCTTTTGCCTTCTAAATTATAAATCTGTAATTTTTATACCAAACTTATAATTTTTAAATTATTTTCTTCTTTTTCGTTCACTTATAAAAACGTGGTTTAAAAAAATCTTTTTGTTACCTCTATTTATCATCAAATTTATTTATATTTTAAGGTATTATCACCTGTTGTTTTTTAAATTGTAAGTCTCATTTCATATAATTGCTTAAACTTAAGTTCTATTTGTTCAACAGATCACATCAAATCAGCAACCACAACTGCCCATGCCAAACTTAGGTGTGTGTAGAAGACGGGACTTGCAAGGGAAGCATCTCGTCTTGTAACATAACATTAGAATACAGTCGAACCCACTTACCTCGAGCTCAGTTAGCTCGACCACCCCACTAACTCGACGTTTTTTATTGGAACCGCCAAATTCTCTCTTTGTCTTAGCATTTTTTCATCGGCTAATTTGATTTTTCTAAGTCGCCGAAACCTACTACCTCGAGCACAAAAGAGGGCAAAATTTGCAACTTAACGTTGGTTTACCTCGATCCTCGTCGGTTGGCCTAGCAATGTACTCTGCATTTTTAGTTCAAAACAGTGTTGACATCTCGCTTTCTTCGAGACTTCCGGCTATTGTGTGATTCTACGAGATTTCAATAAAAATTACCGGATGTTTTGCGTGTGTGAATTATTAGTTCGACGTGTATCCATGGAGTATGCATTCACCCGAGGTACTGGACAATCGCGTTAGAGGTCGTTAATCGTCGTTATTTCGCAGTGCATGCTATATTATTATTAAACTTAATTCATTTTCTGATGTATTAATCATTTTATTTTTTAAGATAAACGAATATCTTTAGAAATGAAAATAAATGTTTTTATCGAGAATCGACGGTGGTTTTTATTTAATCAAATAAAAAAATTATTAGTCTTTTAAAAGTTTGTTGTTGCTTTGTTACCAGTAAGATACGTGACTGTGACTAACACGCGCATGACGATGAAATCAAATCATTTCTGATAAGGAATGATTTTTTTTAAAATTCGCTTAGACTAAGGTAGTTGCCGGCCGAGGTCTAACACACAGCCCACAGCGTGCTGTGATCAACGGTCAAGGCCACAATAGTTTTATTTATATTACAAGTTTGATTGACTGAGGAAATTCGAGAGCGTTCTGATAGTAACAGATATCCTGCACGCCAAAAGCATTAAACTTAAAATTACCATATTGATTTGTTTATTTGTATTTTAAATTCGCTGATACGACGACAAACGCGAGCGGCTGTGACATGCCACAGGAAGCATGTGACGAGACGAGGCGAAAAATTTGACCTTTTAACGTATGCGCAGACAATTATAAACTGGTAACTTTTTTTTATTTAATGGAATCGAAACATACCCCAGAGACGTAATCAAAGTCTTTTACTTCGGCATAAATATATATATAAAAATAATAAAATATATATTTAAAACTCCCGATTAGTGTCATAACTTTTCCCGACTTTCAAGGCCGAGAATTTTTTTAAAGAATTCCCGACTTTTTCCCGTTTTCCTGAGTGGTAACCATGGCTATATTTAAATTTTAAACGGCCCTTAAAAACGAACGGTCATTACAACCTTAGGAAAGAGTGAAGAAATATTAGGGTTCCGATACGATTCCGATTAATCGTCCCATCACTAATTAACGCTAACTAATTAATCACGTACATAAAGAAATTTCAAGCACATGTTAATATTTTGCCGCCGAATTGATTTTCGTTTTAACTCGATCATCGGTTATGTCGACGCCATTTTTCATACCCCAACGCCGTCGACTTAACCGGTTTCGACTGTATGTGGATTTTGGTATATGTGTATGCACATTGCTGCCTACCAGCCCAAGACTTTAATCACTGAGATTGTTGTTTGTTTACCTGCCAAAAATACCTCATGTAGTGGTCTGTAGGGATGTGTTCGAATCCCCCCAGCCTCAGGTTGAATACCCCGAGATGAGGCTCGTCCTCGGCAAACATTGTGGCGTAACCTTGTCTCTTGAAGTGGTCCCACACAAAGTTGAGACCATCAAGAGTCTGGTTGTATATGCCAGGAATTTCATGCTGCAGTCGGCCTGAGACAATGACATTTATTCTTAGTTAGGAAACACAACTCTTTAAGATAGAGCGACTTGATAAATAACCTTGTGCGTCACACATCACCCTCTACCTTAATTTGATTTCTTTCATTATTATTATGTAAATTTAAAACATATACCCGATACTGAAAGACTCACCAACAAAGATTGGTAGGATAGCCTGGGTAGTTCCATCCCCAACAATGTTGTATCCATCAAACACTACCGCATGCATTCTGTTCTGCAAATAGTTCAAGGTCAGTGGCAGTTTACGCTTGAAGGTCAGGCTGGACATGGAGTCTATGCCAAACATGAGGACGTTCAATCCTGGCAGTTAGAATCAAGAGGATAGAACAAAGGTTATTGTATGATTCCCTGGCCAAGCCCATCTGTCACTACGGCAGAATTTCTAAATCATAAATAGATTTCAGATACGGGTAAACTTTCCAGGTAGAATGGACCAACCAGCAGATGGTAATATTCAAGGAGGGTGAGGGACAGTTGACTAAAAAAAATCTCAACATGCACGTTGGGAAAGCAGTGGGGGGAGCCAACAAATATTTCATGTTTTACCCAGGGCGCAGCTGACAAAGACTTGTGAAATGACAATACATGTATCTTGCTTTCAACTGTTTCCTTACTCTTCTTTGTTTTTTCTTTCTTACACAAACTGAAGTTTTTAACTTATTTGAATACTTGGGAGTGAACATTCTTACCTGATGCCTTCTTGGGTCTCTGTGCTCTCCTGGACCTCTCAAAGACACTTTTATGTGGGCTGACCTGCACTAACAGCTGCTCCTCTTCACAGGATGGCAGGTCTTGATAGAACATATCCTGCCTCAGCTCGTCCCAGTCTTCAATATTCTCCACGTCATCATACCTCCTCATTAGCTGAAAATGCCTCTCAGCCTCTTCCAAGATGGGGATCACTTCCGGGGCTAACACTACTTGCGTCTTGTTCTCTGGCTCAGTGAAATGTTCTGTCTTTTTTATGGAGTCTGAAGGAACTGGGTTGACTTTGTTCAATACTTTTTTGACCGGTGCCATGTTTTGGTCCTTTTCTAGAATTTTTGACTGTGTGACAATATTTTTTAACATCAGAGGGTCATTTCGACCTAAAGCTCTGTCAACTCGTTTATTTTTATCTTGATAGTTTTCTTTTGTCTGGGTCACATGTAAAAGATGTCGCCTGGACTGTGGTGGCATGATGTCACCATATCTTCTGGACCCAGACTCTGGAGCGGCAGTTGTAGTCTTCCCATGCCCAGGTCCAGATAGGCCTGAAGGACTTTCAACAATTAAAGGTGCTGGTTCTTCAACTAAAACTTCTAAGTTATTGGCTGGTCTACGGCCAGTTTCCCCGTCTAAAGCCTCATCACCCACAAAAACACACTTCACGTACAGAAAGTCTTCTGCCACTAACTCGGGTTTCGTGGCCGAGATGTCCAACAGGAATACGAGAGCGCTCCGTTTATCGGTGTCTCTTCTTATAGCTGAGACCTGACAGCTCTTCACCAGTCTCTTCCCTAAAGCTGTCTTATTGGGAACAAGGTAACCCTGACTCATGTAGAAGAGATTCAACCCCGTGCACTGTAGTGGTGTCATGTTGTAGAATGCAAATGATAAGGCGTCATGCTCGAGACTTAATTTTGGTTGGGTACATATCTAGGGAGTAACAGATGAAACCATTTTTTAAATATAAATAGAAGGAATGGGATTGTATAATAAACTAAACAGTCTTTCAAATAAATAGAAGGAATGGGATTGTATAACAAACTAAACAGTCTTTCAAATAAATAGAAGGAATGGGATTGTATAACAAACTAAACAGTCTTTCAAATAAATAGTAAGAATGGGATTGTATAACAAACTAAACAGTCTTTCAAATAAATAGTAGGAATGGGATTGTATAACAAACTAAACAGTCTTTCAAATAAATAGAAGGAATGGGATTGTATAACAAACTAAACAGTCTTTCAAATAAATAGAAGGAATGGGATTGTATAACAAACTAAACAGTCTTTCAAATAAATAGAAGGAATGGGATTGTATAACAAACTAAACAGTCTTTCAAATAAATAGAAGGAATGGGATTGTATAACAAACTAAACAGTCTTTCAAATAAATAGAAGTAATGGGATTGTATAACAAACTAAACAGTCTTTCAAATAAATAGAAGGAATGGGATTGTATAACAAACTAAACAGTCTTTCAAATAAATAGAAGGAATGGGATTGTATAACAAACTAAACAGTCTTTCAAATAAATAGTAGGAATGGGATTGTATAACAAACTAAACAGTCTTTCAAATAAATAGAAGGAATGGGATTGTATAACAAACTAAACAGTCTTTCAAATAAATAGTAGGAATGGGATTGTATAACAAACTAAACAGTCTTTCAAATAAATAGAAGGAATGGGATTGTATAACAAACTAAACAGTCTTTCAAATAAATAGAAGGAATGGGATTGTATAACAAACTAAACAGTCTTTCAAATAAATAGAAGGAATGGGATTGTATAACAAACTAAACAGTCTTTCAAATAAATAGTAGGAATGGGATTGTATAACAAACTAAACAGTCTTTCAAATAAATAGAAGGAATGGGATTGTATAACAAACTAAACAGTCTTTCAAATAAATAGTAGGAATGGGATTGTATAACAAACTAAACAGTCTTTCAAATAAATAGTAGGAATGGTAATGTCAGTCGTCATTCTGATGAAATGAGTCGGTCGAGAAATCAAGTCAGCCACACGGAAGTAGGAAAGTCAGATGAAAGTATTCAGAGAAAAGAAGAAATCGGGTGAAAGTAGGAGGTCAAATGACGGTAAGAACCAGCCAATTGAATGCTGGAGTCAGAGATATTTAAGCAGGAATCTGTAAGATGAATGTAGGAATTGAATAAAGGTGGGAGTTATGGAGAAAAAACTAGTAGTCAGTTAGATGAATGTAAGAGTCAGTCAGAGTAAAGAAAGAGTCAATAAGGAAAATAGTAGAAATGCTGCAAAGCAATTTTTTAATCCACTAAGAAACCCAAGCACCTAGTGTATTTATATGTTCTTGAAGTCAGATCATGCTTTACAAAATGAAACCAAAAATGAAACCCCCATGACAAACTGGGTGACAATAGTATAACCACTGCGATTATACATGGCAAAAACAGGAAAGTATTTTTTTAACAATAAAGTTAAAATAATAGTAAGATCTGAGAAGAACTTTGACTGCGCCACCAACCAAAGTGACATTAACTAGCAGGTTATTTTGGTGCACATGTAGCTACATCTTTGAAGTCTTCATTAGGATTAAATTAATGGCTTCAAACAGAGTATAAAAATCAATAGTGGTGGGATGACTTGAGGAGGAATGTCAATGCGATAGAGTGCCGATAGAGTGTCACAGTGTAAAATCAATAGTGGTGGGATGATTTGAGGAGGAATGTCAATGTGATAGAGTGTGACAGTCAAAAATATTTTAGAGTGGAGAATATGACAAAATTATAGGTGGGAGGCAGGGCCTATACCAACGGTCCAAATGTAAACAAATTCAATATAACAACAGTAACTGCTTGCCTTTCTTTCTGTCAGGTTTTGTTGAGAGATCAAATGAACAAACGGATGAGGTGGGGGGGCTTGCCTTCTGTACCCTCTGAAACCATTGACACTCAAATAGTTTTTACTGCTGTAACTGTGTAACACAGTTTCTTCACTTGACAGTATTTTCAGCAGCAGATAGATGTTTATGGTGAGGGCTGCTGCGCTGACACACTGAAATGCCTTCCATTTGACCTTTGAAAAGTTCTGGAACATTCTTCACCTTCTCTCTGGTATCATTGATCTGTGGCTAGGTCATGAGAAGAGAAAAATATGTTTAATATATGTTAAATATGTTTAATATATGTTAAATATGTTTAATATATGTTAAATATGTTTAATCGAGTAGGGGAAAAAATCAGATATAATCAGCATACTAGGTTACGCAGGATGATAGAAAAATTAGTTTCTGTATTATTCAGTCCCACCTGTGATCCTGCAAGGATTTCCTTCCCTCAACTACAGGCCAACCTGTGATCCTGCAAGGATTTCCTTCCCTCAACTACAGGCCAACCTGTGATCCTGCAAGGATTTCCTTCCCTCAACTACAGGCCAACCTGTGATCCTGCAAGGATTTCCTTCCCTCAACTACTTTGTTTTTGTTGACTTGGCCCGTCTGAGAATGACTTATTAAACTTAAAATTATTGATTTTCCAATGTGATTCCAAACTTTCTTCCTTAGAAACTGTGCTATTCTCATAAAAATCCCAACATTTTTATCTCATCTTCTCCTCAACTTGTATTTAGAGCTAGGGGCGCGATGGTCTATCAAGCCAAAGCAGATCCCGAGTCGCTGGTTCGAGCCCAGGTACTGGCAAGGCCCCTGGGGCATTGTGCTGGCCACACATTCCCCTGCTTGTTAGTGGTGGCTAAAAAAAACGCTATATCACTTGCCCCATAGTCCGTCATGGACTGGAAAGGGGGTCATCATCATTTAGAGGTGATAAGAAAGTATCAGATCTTCTTCCACAGAGACACATTCATGCTACTCATTCCCAATTTGGAAAAAAACTATGTGAATGCAACATTATCTGTACAATTGTTTGTGTTGATGTCACTTTTAAGCTGCGGGCCGGCATAGACATTGACCGATGCAGAAGCAGCAGTTTTGAAATACAGTGCAGCAAATGTTTTGATAATGATAGTATAGTTACTATCTGTGTTTGTGGGGTGTAAAAGTGTGCACAAAAAAATGGGTGCTGCGCAATTTTGCACAAGAATTTGGTCATTTTGCACAGGGACCAAAGAAGCATAGAAGGAAGATTGTTGATGTGTTCATTGTTTTATTGTTGAGTCTATCATCAGGTATCATTATCAAACCTATCTTTACTCATTTTCAGTCACAGCATTTTAGAATGTTTAAATCATTCCTAAATGAAGATTGCATTTTTCAACAAAATTAAAACTGCTTAGTTTTTTCCTTTTACATTTTACGCAAATTTGGATAATACAATTATTTAGTTGCTTTAATTATAGATATTGCTAAACTAATTTGATCATGCTATTACAATAAACATGAAGCCAGGAATGGATATTAAATATAATTATATTTAAAAGATGTATAACAAACCAACTTATTTGTCCTGTAATTCTTGAAAAGTATAACAGTAACATAACTTTGTAATTACTATGGTTGTTACTTCTATCATTAACTTTATTAGTATGAAAAATGTATATTAATAAAATCATGCTTAACCAGTTAATACAAATGTCCAATTAGATTTAAGCTTCATGCTGTCAAATGTTAAATTTATGTAATGCCAGTTTAGTCTCATGAAAAGCATTATCTTCTAGAACCAGTGGGAAAATGTTTGTTTAATCCTCTCTACAACTACATAAGAGACATACAAAGTAAGAGTAAACCATCAGGCTGGCATGTATTACATTGACAATAATACTTATGGGTTTTTTTCTCCATGTCAACAATTTCCTTACCATAATTTTAACTGTTGGGTGGAAAATGTTAACAAACTCAAAATATTTAGAAAAGTGTGTCTTTTATCGATAGTCAGTATCCATGTTAAATTATCTAACATTGTAATGAATTATGATAAGAGGAAATTTTATCTTTCTCTATTTCAATATATTTTTTTCCCATTAACTTAAAACTTGGCCGCATTTATTTACCCCAACTAATGTCAGGTACACATCAGAGCTGCGTGGACTCAGGGACATCCTTGAGCCACAGGAACAAATCCCTGCCTTTCAGATACTGGAACAACTCTCCGTACACCCGCAGAGTGTGCATGCCGCTCGAACACTGTTGCCTGTCGGGAAAACTGAGGCTAAATCTCATAATTTAAAACTTAAATTTAACTTGAAATAAATGGAATGTCATGATTTTTAAGGAGTAAGGTAATTAACAAAAATATTAACATTAATAGATAAGCTCCTTATTTAACACATTATTTATTGTTTAAACTTACATTATGAGATTCCAACACCAACCAGCTACTCAGGTCAAGATGACTGAAATTATGAAATACATACACTGAAACTGAAAGTTACCACTAGGCTTTAGGTCAAGTTTAAGTATTTATAGGCCCATATTTTATAGTTTAATTTATTATTATTTATATTTTTGTAAAAAAAAATTAAAAATTAGAGACAACCTGAAAAATTAACAATACAGCTACAAATAATCCCCAAAACAATACCAGCTATTAACACACTTAAGGACTTAAGTGTCTTAAGTTTAATTTATTTCACAAATAGATTCAAGTATTTTCAAGTTACACAATTAAGGCTACATACCACCCACCAAAAAACCTAACTAAATTGACTGTGACAAAAGCAAAACACAATAGTCAATCAAATAATACTATAGCTCAATCTCAATAATCAATAGTAACAGTAACAGTACTAACAGTAATACTAGTGATAGTAATAGTGTAATTGGTCCGTTGATCTGTTGAATGTGTTACAGGCAATGTGTGAAATCAGGCATTCTATAGCATGCCTAAGCAATGTATAGAATGCCTGATGGTTTCAGGCAAAGTATGAAATTTTTAAAACTTTGCATACTTTGCCTAGGCATTCTATAGAATGCCGGATTTTGTTTAGGCAAAGTGTAAAAAGGGCACAACAAAAGACTTTATTGATAATTACGTATTTTAAAGTGACAGTAATACAAAATAAAGCACATGATGTACGCTCTGTATTAATTTTTCGAGGTCTTCCTCTGATTCCAAATCTTATAAAACATCGTCAGTTAGGGACGACGTTGTGAGGTCTACTTTAGCTCTGCAGCCAAAGAGAGCGTCGTATGGTGATCTTTTAATCCCAGAATGAAAAACTCTGTTCTTCATGAGTTGGGTGAACCATAACCCCTCACTCCAGCGGCCAGTTTTTTCATCTTGCATACAAGCACACAGCATATTTTTCAATGTCCTGGTTAGCTCTTTCGAGGCCCCCTAGCCTTGTGAGTGGCGCTGCTTACCATGAATGATCTTCAAGGTGGACCATTACTCTTTTAAGCTGCTTACCTTATTGTTTGCAAATTCCCTGCCGTTATTGGACTGTAGAATCATTGGAGCACCAAGCAACGTAAATATGTCTACGACCTGGTATGCTACTTCTTGTGCCCTCTTTGACTTCAGGGCCCTGAGAACCACAAACTTAGTGGGATGATCTTGATACACCATTTTGAACTTGTATTCCCCATCAGGATGGGATTGAAAGTCTATGAAATCGACCTGACAACGAGAGTTAAATTCAGAAAAAAGCCATTGGCTTCACCACACGGGATCAACGTTGTGTTCGCACTGACAAGCTGATTGATTGGCCACACCCACCCTATCCTTTCCTATATAAGCTCTTACTTTTCTCTTCTTACGTTATCCCTACTGGACTGCTTGGATTTCACCGCAGCTAAGTGTTTTTTTAATTATTATTCCGTGTTTTTCGTTTCAAGTGTGTACTATTTGTCCGTTGAGGAAGGCTCTTTGCCGAAACGTTCGCTGTGTGTTACGTCTTGTCAGGCCTACTAATACCCTGTTTTTTTATATCATAAATTTACCTATTTAAAAGCCTGATTGCAGTCTCACCCCCATTACTTTATTTGGCTTCACCACAATGCCTTTTTTGACGTCTTTTTGTTTTGTTCTGGCAAGGTGCACTAAGGTTAATACACAGTTAATATCATGACGGGTAGCATTCTTGTATTTGGGTGAAAGTTCTTTCAACATTCTGTCCCGTCAATAACCAATGGCCAAATGGGCTTTAAGAAGTACGTCAAATATCTTGGGATCCGCGACGTAAAACAGAATGGCACTCACGCCTTCTTTAACAGGGTAGATCAACTTACTCTTATTTTCATCCATCATGACATTATAGTGTTTCACCAGCCTGTGGTTCTTGCTTAATGGTGGTCTTAGCCATTTTCACATCGTCCACCAATTTTTGGTAACAGTTTCGGTTTTAAAAAACGCTGGTTTTAGCAGCATTGGCTCTTACTTTAGATATCTCATCGTAGAACCGGCATTGCATGTCAACATGGCATGATTCCTGTCCTAGCACTGCATTCTCTTCTGACATGGTCACATAACAATCCAAGGGAAAATGTTATGGGAGAACGTCTGTGGAATTTCAGCCGGATGATATTAACTGATGTCGTGAGAAGAATTTTGGCAATATTGTCTTTGATTTGGTAGTGGAACCTTGTACTGGCTAAACGCTGTCTTACAATAACTTTCAACACTCACAGGCTTCTATCGCCATCATCAAACAACGACCAAAGCGCCAGCGCCAACATATGTGGCATAATGTGGCTTGAAAAATGGAAGGGGTAGGCCAATTAAGAAATAGTATCATTTCATGCTTTGCCTGAAACCATCAGGCATTCTAGACATTGCCTAGGCATTATATGAATGCCTGAATTTCATACTTTGCCTGTAACTGTAAGAAACTTAACTCAAACTCACTTAAAATTAAAACTTAATTTAACTACAAACACTTTTCCCCCTGAATTATACTGGTATAATAATAATAATATGATTAATAAGATATTATCTAACAATTTAAATATTTACATTTATATAAAACAAGAGAACATGATATGCACTTGTAATACTTGTATGTATTAATTTAATTTTTAATAATCACATTGAAATTACATTTCTGAAATGTTTTTTTTTCTTCTTTTAAATAGTATCGTTACTTTGACCGACCACCTAGCAATACATGGTGACAACTAATAAATTTAATATTTTATATTAATTTCAATAAGCACAAAGCACTTTAAAATATGTTTTACATTTATATTGTAATTTTCAATTCTTCGACGAAAAGTGATGGGTAACATGCTTGATGATGTAAAAATTGTTACTACTGTGACTGTAAACAGTGTCACAGTTTTATGTTACGAGTGATAAGCGATAGGACAAGGGTTCGACTAAATTTCGAATCAAGGCATGCTCTACCCAGTTTTCCTACATTTTGGAAATAAAAAAGGTTGTACGATTTATTTGATTTTTTACGTAGAAGATGAAATATTGCATATGTCATATGTATTTATTAAGTAGGAAAAAGGCGTATTTTCATACACATCCCAATTACCAATGCGCACTTTGGCCTACAATTTATCTTGCTTACTTCTAGCCCTCACCCCCTCCACGGAACACACACACCACGTTTCAGTTTGGAAAAAAATAATTATTGAATGGCAATTGTTACTCAGAATAATGTAAGAGTATGGTAAGCAATAAACTGCACTGTTGCTACCGCCATCCTTAGCTAGGATAAAACACTGTAAGGGGCCGTCCATAAATGACGCCACGCACCTAGGGGGGAAGGGGGGTCCCCACATTTGTGACGATGTGTGACGAGGGAAGGGGGGGGGGAGTTTAAGACTTGTGACGTGTGACGTCACGTCAAAAAACGCTACTTTAAATCAGAGTTCTAATTAAATAATCGATTTCTATTTATTTTATTTCATGACGTTTTACATGGATTCACGCTGTTACGATATTAGAGTGCAGCCTTACACTAAATACATACTGAAATGAAAGTAAAGTGATTTGAAAGATGCTCGTTTTCAAATAGAAAATACCACTTTTAGGTGGGGGGCGTAGGCGCCCTGCAACCCCTAGACCCCTAGTTTAAATATAATTTTAATACGTGTGTGTAGGTGTAAGTTATTGTTACTGAGGAAGACATTTAATCTTTCTAATTATTTTTTAAATCCTTTATATTAACTCGTGGTGTCTGCGGCCGACCTTGCTTGCTTGTTGCCAAAACTTTTGATCGATTTTAAACCCACTTGCTCGCAAGATAGCGAGCTGAAATTTTGCAGGCAGTTTCGTACCGATGATAAAAACAATGTATCAAAATTTCAGATCGATCGCATGTACCGTAATTAAATTATTGATTTTTTAGATTATTTTATTTATTCCTATGTATCATGCTATTTTTTGAGATAGAGCGTCGCGGTGCGTATTATATTGAACAACCTTTCTGTCGCGCAATAAGGTGCGTATTTTACTGACAACACTTTTTATAAACCTATTCCTGATCGGTGCGCATTATATTAAACACGTTTTACGACACAACTGCAATTTTGTATTTTTGGATGGTCTTGCGCTGCGTGTTATAATGAACATTCTTTTAGTTACGTCTCATACGTAAAGGATTTATAGTCAAAAACTTGGTTTTTTACGGGTTGTTTTTATTTAAAATCTCATTATCGACTTTATTCTAAAATGTTGGGGAAAAAAATTGTTAAATTCATTTTTTGCTGGATCGGCTTCATTTTATCCACCGATTTATACGGGTCAAATTGAAAACGTTTAGCTCTTTATTACCTATCAGACTATAAAATTTTAGTAGTCACATTATTTAGTGCTAATCTAAAATAGTATAGAGTATTATAAACTTATTATTTTAGGAGCTGTGTTAGTTTTTAATAAAATTCACAATCTGTATTATATCATGCATGGAGACCACCAGTTCAGGATCCAAATGTTTCACAAGCAGAGCTTGACAATTGATAATACTATGGTTAACTACAATTTTCGTATTCTTCTCTCTTGCGAAAGCCGAAAGACCACGTACACGACCCAACTTAGCTGTAGCTAAATAAGATACACAAAACAGCAATACAGTCTTCCCACTTTAAATTAACATTATGCAAGTGTTCATTAACTTTATTTAATATATATATTTCTTTACATCGCAATTCAATAGTAGCCTATCCCTGTAATAGGATATCGTTAAAATAACTTCAGGAAAAACTTATTACGTTTTTATTTTATTTTTTTAATATTGTACACTGACAACTAGTGTATCCTTAACAGCTTTACTTCCCTACATAATTTCGTTTATTCCAAATAAACATTTAGAAGAATATATTGAAACATCGATCCGAAAATAGGGGCCGTCCATAAAGTACGTCACGCTATTTTTGACACCCCCCCCCTGTCACAAATCTCGGGACTCCCTCTAAAGTACGTCACACTTTCGAAAAAATTTTTTTAATTAAAACCTAATTATAATATTAAATTCATACTTAAAATACACGTCACTTTTAAACTAGACCTGCCAGCCGAATTTTTTTTTAAATTTCGGCTGGCTGACACAATTTTTCGGCTGATATCCGGATTAGCCGGATTTTAAAATTTCGGCTGGCTGACATAATTTTTCGGCTGATATCCGGATTAGCCGGATTTCTCCGTAAATTGACATTTGCAGCAAAATATTCGTAAACATCATCCAGGGATGTTCCAGCAAGTGTTAGAGGTGCCGGTATGTTGAGAGATGGGCAATTAATTTTGAAGAAGTCAACAAAACCATCTTTAGCCATATTTTCAAAGATTCAAAGGTGAGCAAGTCTCTAAAGAACCAGATAACGATATCTCTTGTCAGTTCATGACTTGATGTTGCCTGACGTTGACTGTTGCCTTCTCCAAACTTATGGAAATATCCCAAAATTTTATTGACTTGTCTTGACTTTGTACTTACACATTGTGCTTGACACTTATGTGAAGATTCATAATGCCACTTGATTTAATTGCGGCAAAATTGGTTACTTTTGAAATGTGACCCTACTTGTCACCCAATGACTGCTGAGCAGTGAGACACAGCTGAACATAAACTCGATCTTCGTCTACATTTCTCCCATCAGCAGAGAACAGACCACCAAAATATTTCCAGCATTGTGCTTAAGAATTTCCATGTAGGCTAGGCGGTTTAGGTTTTACTTGTAGGTTTTTAAAGAACTGCCTCTTTTCCCGGTTTAGATGACATTTGCTGACATTTGAGTTCACCTAAAATTATCATATAGTCATAAAGAATTGTTACATCAGAAATGGTGTAACGTCAAAAGGTAATCCTGCAGTCTTAGCACGTATATTATTTCAATGCGAATTTTAATTTTCTCGTGAGAACTTTCGGTTTTAATTTATTAAATGCATTTAGACTATATATGTTATATTTTAGGTATTATAGCGCTAATTTGTAAGGCTTTTTTTATTTATAAGGCTGTTTTCGGCCCCTGACGCTACATAATCAGAGTAGACTAGGAATACTAGGATACATCCATTTTGTTTATCTAGCACCCTACTTGCTGGGTTGTCACAGCAAGAGGCCAAGCAAATTTTCTCACTTACAAACAAAAAAGAATCAAACATCTAGTAAGGAAATAAAAAATGAAATTTTCATTATCATATTTATTGATCTTCTAAGAATCTTAAAATAGATGAATGAAACTTTTTTTTAAAAACATCTTCAGTCAGTAAATTTATTTTAGCTAGATAAACAAAAATGATGTATCCTACTCCGATTATGTAGCGTCAAAGGCCGAAAAAGCCTTATAAATTTAAAAGCCTTACAAATTAGCGCTATAATAACTACAATATAGCATATATAAATGCATTTAATAAATTAAAAATGAATGTTCTCCCGAGAAAATTAAAATGCGCCGCAAAAAATGTACGTGCTAAAACTTCAGGATAACCCTTAAAAATCACCAGTTATTGACTAAACTAGTATCTAGTTAATTGAAACAAAGTAATGGGGGTGAGACTGCAATCAGGCTTTTAAATTATAGGTAAATGTATAATATAAAAACAGGCTATTAGTAGGCCCGACAGGACGTAACACAACAGCGAACGTTTCGGCAAAGAGCCTTCCTCAACGGACAAATAGTACACAAATGAAACGAATAAAACGAAATATAAAAAAAACATTAAAAAAAACACTTAGCTGCTGTAAAATCCAAGTAGTCCAGTAGCGATTGAAACAATTAATTTAGGCTTACCTATCAGGCCTATCTGCTAGTAGAAGATCGTTTCCCAATAATTAAGTAATAATAATAAATCGCCTATTTACGACAAAGCTTAAAGATAACTTAAATTAATTAATTTATTGATTTGTATTTTAATTAGTATTTTATAAATTAAAATTGTAAGAAAAAGAAAACTTGCAAGAACTGTATCAATGATTTTTTTGATTATTTAGGTTAGAAAAAACTGTACAAATAATAACTCATTTTTGTCACACTTTCGGCGACGGTTATTCTAAAAATTCATTCGATCTTAAAAAGGAACGCAATTAATCTTAAGAAAACAAAATTTATTTTATGGCGGCTCGTTCATTTTTCGGCGGATTTACGGCGGAAAAAATATGGCGGCTAATGCGGCGCGCTGCATATTTTCCGGCGGATTTTCGGCTGACGAAAATTTTGCGGCGTATTCGGCGCGCGGCGGTGGCTGAGGGGTCTATTTTAAACTGTATTAAAATATAAAATCTCCACTTCAAAGTAGAGGTGTACCGGATTCAAAATTTTGAAATCCAGCCGGAGCTGAATTTGGCCGGATTTATAAAGTGAAACCCGGCTGGAGCCCGAATCAGATTTGTTAAAATGGCGGGATTCCAGATTTGCTGGAGCCATTATGAATATATATATATATATATATATAAATTAGGGATCTACCGGACAGCCGGATTTATGAAGTGAAATTCTGCCGGAGCCGAAGCCGGAGCCAGATTTTTAAAAATAGACAACAACAAAAGTACATTTTAAAAGGTTAGTAAACTAAAAAAGCATGGTGATGTGAGTGACATGCCCCGTGGACTGAAATATGAGTATGAATGGGATGATAAGTGAAATGGTGTGAAACAAAATGTGCAAACAATAAAACAAAAAAGAAAACATGGGTGATGACTGTTCCTCCAGTAGACTTCTCCGTGCCTGCTTCATTTGATCCTGCAGTTTCCTCTCTGAAACTGAAAGGAAAGAGCGAATTTCTTAGCGTAGACACTGTCCGGAGTAGTTCACGCCTTAACATTTAATGCATATAAATATATTTATATTTACACATATTTACAGCGGGGAATTAAACTTCAGGCAATTTATTTTGTTGTTATTTAATTTAGTTTATATTTAGTTTTATATTTGATCTATTAAATTTGGATTTTCGCTCTGAATAGTAGCCTATCTCTATTAAATTTTCTGTATACACGTGTTTGTTAAATATTAAATTTCTCCTGCACTGCCTTATATATATTATTTGGACCCAATAACGGACAAGTTGAGCAACACCCAAGTGAAGAGTCATTCAGTTAAATGCTAATCAGATATTTTCCTGTTAAAATTATCCCCCCCCCCTCCTTTTTAAAATATGAAACGGGGGTAACATAATATTTACTTAAGATTAATTTTAAAAAGAGTGCAGCAGTGGCCTTGCTAGGGCTATTGCTACTGGGGTAAACTACGATTTTTCAGCCTTTCTGCAATAAAAATACCCTTCGTGTGTTACGAAAATACCGGCCTTAAGAAAAAACTACAACCCAGTTTTAATATGAACGTCTAAGTAATACATAGACAACTATAAATAAGAATAACTTGTAGGAGATCTAATAAATTATTTAGAAAAAGGCATAACGTATTCGCTTTGTTTCTTTGAATTCGTTTGTCAAAGAACTTTGCACATTAAAAAAAAAGCTTTTTGTTGTAATTTTAAGTGGTTTAAATACTATGTATTATATTAATTTGTACTCAAGCCCAGGATAATTTAATAATTAACTATCACAGTGAAGTTAGCACTTGGTCATAAATTAAGCTGTGATTTCGAAAGAAAGTGCAGTGTAGCCTACCGGGTACTGGTAAATTTAATAGACTTATAATTATTAAGAAATGTGTAGGTGACAATGAATTAATTAATTTTTTTTAAATTAAAACAAAACTTTATATTTTGTAAGTTGAACGACTGGTGGTAATGTTGAGCATGTTTCAGAGGCTAGAGAAAAATGAGAGGAATTTCAAATGAAGAAATGTTCTGTTATATTTATTTTTTTTATTTTTTTTTGATAAAAATGCCTGCACCAGCTTGTACTCTGCAAATACGAATGCCACTTTGATGACGACACAGAGCCGGACCAAGACATTGACACTCATAATTTTACACATTATAACTTATCTTAAACCACTTCAGTAGAATTAATCATAAGGGGCCGTCCATAAAGTACGTCACGCTCCAGAGGGGGGGAGGGGGTGTAAGAAAGTGTGACAGTTTGTGACAGGGGGGAGGGGGTGTCCGGCCATGTGTGATGTCACGCTGTTTTCTATTAAATTTTAATTGTTTTGTTACTAAAAATAACAAAATTTGTTCGAAAGTGTGACTTACTTTAGGGGGGGGGGTCCTGAGATTTGTGACAGGGGGGAGGGGGGGAGTTAAAAATGGTAAATAATAGCGTGACATACTTTATGGACGGCCCCTAAGGGCAACTATGATTTATCTAATATCGCCAATGTGTCTTATACCAAAATGCCCATCTGGGTGAACATAGACAAACGAATTCAGGCATAGGACATTGATGCCACATGGAATGAGTATTCGCCTTCACTTGTTTAAATCCTTTTTATACCCACTCTTAGTTAAAACTAGTAATTACACACAAACACGCACACACAATTTATCTATCTTCTATCTATCTATGTATATAATTCTCTTCGTGGGACCATGCCAGACACCACGCAAGTATGTGCAACCGAGCATGACGAATGACCTCTCGCTGGGGTCGACCAATGTATCGAGACCAACAATGGTCCTTGCGTTTCACTTGCATTGTTCCTTCACAGAAACGTGAGATTCGTAGTGTACTGGTTATCACGTCCACCTCATACGGTGAAGGTCCTGGGTTCAATCCCCAGCGAAGACATTGTTTGTTTTAAATTTTTTTAAATGTATGTTTGTGCCCGTTCTTTTACCCCTTTTTAAAATCCCTTATATTAACTTCGCGGCCGTCTCTGTCTGTCGTCATCTCATCATCTCTCTCATCATCTCACCTAACAATGCATCGTATCAAAATTTCAGATCGATCGATTGTACCGTAATTAAATAAATGCATTTTTAGTTTATCCTTATATGAGGTATGTAATTCAAATTCACTGTTTGTTATTGTTTTTTTCTTCCACTTCCACGTGAGTTTGAGTTGACGCCGACCGTCGTGCCGACACCCCCTTACATCCCACCCCCATTTATTAAAGACAAGGGACATCACTCGGTGTCAGTCTGTAAATGTTTGAAAATAATCAATACTGTTAGTTATGTCTCATATATAAGGGATTTATAGTCAAAAACTTTGTTTTTGCGGGGTTTTTTTTTATTGCTAACACTAGCTGACCCGCGGCGTAGCATACACCGCTAATGATTTAGTGACGAGTGAAGACTTCCTGAAAGACAGTTGTCAAAATGGGGTGGGTTTGGGCAAACGACTGTGAGTGAATGAAAAGAAGGAACTCTGGAGAAACCCGCTACGTAGCATACACTGCAAATTTGCTCATCATAGACAGTGCAAAGCACGGTTGGGGAGGATGAGAGTACAGACACAAAAAGCAGCACTAAGGGGCCATCCATATATTACGTACGCAAGGAGGGGGAGGGGCAGTGGCGTAGCTAGAACTTTTGCCACCCTTTTTTAGGGACCGTCCATAAATGACGTCACGCAAATGGGGGGGGGGAGTTATACATTTGTGACGATGTGTGACGAGAGGGGTGTGTTTGAGAAATGTGACGTCATGTCAAAACGCACAACTTTAAATAAAATTTCCACTTAAATATTGATTACTTGCACTGTATTTAATGACGTTTACGTAAAGCGCGTGTTAAGATTTTACTGTGCAGCTTTGCACTAAAACATACTTAAAATGAAAAAAAAATTGATTTGAAACATGCTTTTTTTCAAATGGGAAATACGGCTTCTATGGTGGAGGGGAAGGGGGGGGGGTCAAAAGTTTATGACATTATTATTGAAGAAGGGGTCTAAGTTTTTGTGGCGACGTGTGACGAGGGCGGAGGGGGTGAAAATCATCCAAAATTGCGTGGCGTCATTTATGGACGGTAAATTAGTCGATTATGTAATGGTTTTTGTAATACAAATGAATAAGCATGAATAATTAATTGTAATTGAAACGAAGTAAAGGTGGCGAACATGTTTACCATTGCATGCAATATTTATGTAAGCAGTAATTAAGGAGGCCGCATAAGATGATATACCTATAAATACACATTTATTTAAAAAACACCATATATTTTTAAAGGCCACAAGAAAGTTACTGAGGTTGCAGTCCCCCCCCTCCCAAATGAGACAAAACATATCCCAAATTTACACCCAAAAAACATTATCAAATACTATTCTTTCATTTTATATTTATAAATAAATGATTTTTTAAAAAAAACTAAGAAACTGTATACATTAGTATGTAATCATATTTTTACATTTAATTTCCTAACTTTCATAATAGAAAAATCGTGTATTATGCTATCAAAATTTAAATTATTTGTAATATCTTGTTCTATGGACAATATTGCAAGATTTTGTTGTCTTAAAACGCTCATTGTGGAAGGAAGATACTTTTTATCAACTTCACTTTGTAGAAGCTCCTTTCACAACTAGCGACACTGATAGCAATTGTTGAAAAAATTCATAGCAATATTACAATGTTAGGTACAGAATTGTCCAATCTTACTGTTGAATATATTTTAATAGATCAAGGGGGCCTTTCCCCCCGTTTTTCTAACATAATGCCTATTCTTGTAGTTAGGTACAGCCATAAAAACCTGGAGCCTTTTGCTTTCAGAATTGAACTGTTCTTTATCAATGTCAATAAATTAGTTTTTTTGATGTTCAAATGCTTCATTTAGTAGGTTACATGGTAATATATACGAATATTTTGTTGCAAGGACTTGCAACTCATCAAAGCGTTCTTTTATTTTCTGTTATTATACCATTCATGGATAAAAACATTTCCTGTTGTACTTCTTGTTCTAAAGATGTAACCACGTCTTCTTAATTTTCCCCACTCATATTCTTTTCTCCTTCTAACTCAGCGTTCAGTTGATATCTTTAACTCTTCACAAATTGTTTGACTGATATAACAATGTTTTGTATTAGCACATCTCTTTGTTCCATGCAATTGGTTTGCATTAATTTAAAAAAATGACGGGTTCCCATAAATTGAGATAACATAGAAAATAAAAAGATTGCATTGAATTGAGTAAAATTTAAGCATCTTATCTCGTTTTACTAGTTACTTCTTCAGATGTCAATTAAAAAGTATGCCTTTTTCGAAATTATTTATGCCTGTTGTGGTGTTTTTAATAACGGAGAAATTTGAATATTTTCATGTTCTTGCCATAAATCTTAATAATTTTCCATAAAATAGACGAATTTAAATTATTTACACATTACTTTAATTGGATAGGCGTAACATTTTTAATGAATAACCATATTTTAATGAAAAACACAAATATTTGTGCTACTTTAATGCAATAATAAAAACAACCCGTAAAAAACCAAGTTTTTGACTATAAATCCTTTACGTATGAGACGTAACTAAAAGAATGTTCATTATAACACGCAGCGCAAGACCATCCAAAAATACAAAATTGCAGTTGTGTCGTAAAACGTGTTTAATATAATGCGCACCGATCAGGAATAGGTTTATAAAAAGTGTTGTCAGTAAAATACGCACCTTATTGCGCGACAGAAAGGTTGTTCAATATAATACGCACCGCGACGCTCTATCTAAAAAAATAGCATGATACATAGGAATAAATAAAATAATCTAAAAAATCAATAATTTAATTACGGTACATGCGATCGATCTGAAATTTTGATACATTGTTTTTATCATCGGTACGAAACTGCCTGCAAAATTTCAGCTCGCTATCTTGCGAGCAAGTGGGTTAAAAATCGATCAAAAGTTTTGGTGACAAGCAAGCAAGGTCGGTCGGTCGGTCGGCCGCAGACACCACGAGTTAATATAAAGGATTTAAAAACAAAATAAATTTAATTTTTAATTGTATTTTACAATCATTTGCTGAAAAATCAAACAGTAATATAAATTACCCATATTTTATATAAATTACTACTTGTAAGTTAAACACAATATTTGAACCACCATGAATTGTTGGTACTTGTTCGCGCATCATTCTGCGAATGTCGAAATTCCACGCAAAAACCATCGTGGCGATATTAATAGCACATTATTTGGCCCAGCGGTGATGTGTTTTTGTATAGTTTTCATCTAAAAGCGTCATCTGGTCGTACCGTATACCGCTTAAATTTCCAAATAAATCGATACCTTTTTTGAGTGATTAAAATTTTTTGAACGGTTTTGCGTTACTTATAACATGCACACATCCACTATGTAATCAAACAAATGTTGTGGGAATCAGTTAATTAGGACTAGAAATTACGAATATTTTTGTTTCAACTTGCTTTTACCCCTTCAAAAGAAAAAAGGGTGGTTGTCGGAATAGGTTGCACTTTTCAAATGTCCAAAAATGCCGCCCCTAAATGTGTGCCGCCCGGGGCGGGGAGGGGGGTCTCGACTGAATGTGTACGTACGCACACCAAATTTAAGTTGCATAATACTAAGCATAGTAACGTAAACTGCTCTTAACATTTGATTCAGACCAAACGTTTACACATTATTAAAATATATCCGTCGGATTTATCTGTCCATTTCTTGAAATTAGATGTAGTTTCTCTTTCGCCCACCGGAGCCTTAGCCGTTGTAAACACACAACGGGACGGGGATTTCACGCACCTAGTGGAAAAGGGGGTGAAGGGGGGTTGTCTACATATTTTTGACGATGTGTGATGTGGGGTAGGGGGTGTTAGAGAAATGTGACGTCACATCAAAACTCGCAACTTAAAATAAAAGTTCCACTTAAATATTTGATTTGTTACATGGTGTTTAACATTACTTCACACGTGTTACGATATTATAATGCCAGCCTACACTAAATAAATACTTAAATGACAAAAAAAAGTGATTTTAAACATGCTCTTTTTCAAATAGAAAGTACAGCTTTTATTTGGGGGGGGGGCGCAAAGCTTTGTCACGTCATATTGGAGGGGGTGGTCTAAGTTTTTGTGACGACGCGTGACGAGGGGGGGAGGGGGGGTGAAAAATCTGCCAAATTCACGTGACGTCGTTTATGGATGGCCCCTTCTTGGGGCCGTCCGTAAATGACGTTACGTACCTAGAGGGCGAGGGGGTCGACCATTTGTGACGAAGGGGAGGGGTAGTTTAAGAAATGTCACAACATATCAAAACGCGTAACTTAAAATAAAAGTTGTACTTAAATATTTGTTTGTTTACAATTTATTTAATGACGCTTTACATGGGCTTCGCGCGTGTTACGATATTAAAGTCCAGCCTTACACTAAATCAGTGGCGTTACTAGGGGGGGCGGGGGGGGCGGGCCGCCCCGGGTGACACCCATCAGGGGGTGACACCCGAGTCTAAAATTTTACTGTGTACGATTTTATGTCAGAAAACAAAAAATGACAAATTTTTTAATCTAGAAAGAAATAAAGAAATACAATGAAATACGTTAAACGCGAAAACTCTTATTAAAAAAATATCAGTTAACTTGCAATAATAAAACAGTCCCAACACACGAACAACATTAAAACAAATTAGGAAAAAAAATAAAAGAAATAGTCGCAGCAGAGAGATCTTTAAAAAAGGCTGGAATGAAAGAGGCAGTTTCTTCTGTTTTAAAAGATATAAAGCCATTTGGGCTTGGACACACCGACAGCATGAACGAATCCCACCTCACGACTCCCTCCACCACAGTGGGGTGGGGGGGGGATACGATTTTTATCACACACACCCCCCCCCACCCAAGAAAAAATAAATCAAAAGATGGGTGTTCTTTGTTGATGTTTTTCTTGAGGAAAATTATGATTTCAATGTCTTTGAGTTAATATTTTTTTATATATATATTTATTAAAGGTGTGAAAGCATAGATATGCATGTTTATATACAGGTAGTCCTCCGGTTACGACGGTCCCATCCCGACTTACACTGTTTAGTGCTTACGAACGCGTCCCCGTAAAGAATAGTATTACGCGTTATTCCGTATTTTTAAAATAAAAATTCATGAGGTAACGAATTCTTTTCTCTATTTGAAATAACAAAAATTATTGAAAAATATGTATGATTATTATTTCAACCTACAACTTTCGTTTGCGAATTTTTCAAATGGCGACGTTTTCAATCAAATAAATAAAGCTGAGTAAGCTTACACGTTCTTTTTCAGTGCTCATTAGAGAGAGCATATTCAGCCTTTTTCATCCCATGCAAATTCTAATTCATTATATATTATTTTCAACTATGAAAAGGATCGCTCTCAGCTGCAGTTTGATGTCATCATTGAAAGATAGATGCGAAGTGCGATGTGTACATTTGTAAAGGACTGTGTGAAATATAGCTCATTCAAAAGCAGCAAAATTGTTAGCTCTGTGCAAGTTTTTTGAGTTTCGCTTTGTGCTAATTCCTTTTCCTTACCCTGAGCCTGGGGCTGGACAATAACTTTTTAAAGAGTTCTTAAAATTGGACTAATGCTGAAGGTAAGCAGTCTTCGAAATCACTCATGAACCTACATGTGGAAGAAAATAAGAAGCCCCGAGCCTAGTGCTCTTTATGGGTCTTCCCGGAAGACCCCCTTAACCATCTGGCCACCAAATGGACGTAACAGCTGAGGGACCCCCCCCCCAAAAGCGGTCGCTTCTGAAGCGGCCACCTGAGCATCCAGGACATACAGTCGAAGATGCCTCCCACTAAGTTGCCCTCACAAGGAGGTGGTGGAATCTCCTACTACGCAATCCCGGCAAAGCACACGGGTCTCCATGGTTAGGACCGCCGCAGACCGGGGGATCATCAAAGACCTACCTAGGGTGCAACCCCCACTGGAAGGTTTCCTCAGAGCTGGCGTCCAATGCGATCTTCGCGACACTTTTTGCTAATCCATACTGGCGCTCCTGGCCCTAAACCGGCACCGCTCGATGACGTTGCTAGTAAATTGAGGGGAACGAAACGGTTGCTTTGGATTTACCCGACCCCTTCTTCAAATCACTTGAATGTTCTTCCATTAACTTGGCTGCTGCCCATCGGGTGGCGAAAGTGCTGAGCTCAGTTAGGTTTGTAAGAAAGCCAAATTTCTCATAGATGTATTTATATGCACCTAACCAATGTTGTAGGGCTTAAGAAAGTTTGTCAATGATTACCAGAAATACCTCAATCTTGAATTTTTTCTCCAGGAGAATACTGTTTTGTTGATGTCCCTTTATCAAACTGACGCTTTCTTTTTTGTTTGATAGTATTGAAGATTGTTTACACTGTTTTTACCACGGACTTTTCCTTTCCTTTGTCTTCATAGGAATAAAATTAAGAATGCTTTTTTTTTAAACAAACTCAATGAGAGACTTCCTTTCTAAAATTGTTTCCCAAATTTCAAGTAAAATAGCGACTTCCAGTTGTTCAATTTCCTTTAGAAATCCTTCTTCTTCAAGTCGGCAGTCACGTGGCTGATTTTCATTCGTTGCTAATTCTTCCAGTGCTGCGATATTCTCATGGTATGAGCTGTTAACAGACCTTACAGCATAATGTCAGGCTGACCATCTTGTGTCAGACAAGGCTTTGTTAGCATGTATCAATTTCATATGTTTTTGAAGTACCTGTCAACGATGAGTAGATGCAAGTCGGGTATAAAGATTTTGCAGAAGACAAAAAAATCTGACCGCAGTAGGACAACCTGCTGCTCTTTTCCCAACCAAATTAAAGGAATGAGCTGTGCACGGCACATAATGAGCTACAATGCACTTCTCACGAAGAATAGCCTGGTTTCCGTTATACTTCCTACTCATTTGCAGCATTGCCGTATGACTGTCCAAGGCATTTTCAGGGATTCGTACAAACATAATGGCCTGCATCTTTATTATACACTATAATTCATAAAAAGTTTGGGGGCCCTTAAATTATTGGGGGCTTTAGCCCTTTCAGCACCCCCCCCTTTGAATCCACCATAGGGGAGTGGTCCACGGATCTGTGACGATGTGGTACGAGGAGTGGGGTGTTTAAGAAATGTGACGGGACATCAAAAACGCGAAATTTTAAATAAAAGTTCCACTTAAATATTTGATTGTTTACCATTTATTTAATTACGTTTTCAATGACTTCACGCGTGTTACGATATTACAGTGCAGACTTACCCTAAATACATATTTAAACGACAAAAAATAATTTTCAACGTGCTAATTTTTATTGAGAAAATACGGCTTGGGGGAGGGGTGTCAAAGCTTTATGACATCATATCGTAAACAAGGGGTGGGTCTAAGTTTTTGTGACAAAGTATGACGCTGGGGGAGGGGGGGGGGTAAAAATCGGCAACCTTGCGTGACGTCATTTATGGACGGCCCCTTAAGCCGCCCCGGGTGACACCAACCCTAGTGACGCCCCTGCACTAAATATATATTTAAATTTAAATGACAAAAAATGATTATTTTTTTTTGGTGCATTTTTATGACGCAATATTGGAAAAGAGGGGGGGGGGCTAACTTTTAGTGACGACGCGTGACGTGGGGGGGGGGATGAAAATCGTCTATAATCGCGGAACATCATTAATGGACGGCCCCAAAGCTGACCCCCCCCCAAAAGCCGCATTTTCACATATTTTAGACCCCTCCCCCTCGTCACAAATGCCTGACCTTCTCCCCCGCCCCCTGTTTAGGCGCGTGACGTCATTTATGGACGGCTTCAAAGAGTAAAAGGAATATATTCTTTCTGACTCCGGCTTAAAATATTTTTTTTCAAAAACCGTGGTGAGCGAATTTGTACGTACGCATGGGGGTGTACGGAAAATGTACGGGATGCAACGAAAGGGGGGGGGAATACGACTCTCCATTTTGTAACGAAGAAATTCATCAGAAGAGCTGTCGTCATTTTCTGTCTATGAGTTAGACCCCATTGTTGCCACTTGCTTATTACGCTTTTCATTTGATTTGATAAGTAGGCGAAGTGTTAGAACTATGGTAGGCAAACTTTATCAGCATTTTGAACATTCCTGTCAGTCAATAGTTTAAAATCAAAATGTTCGTGTAATCGTCAGAAAATTTATTATTTATCAGCTGCTATTTTTTATTATTTAAAAAAAAACATTTTTGACTTCCAATAATTTGTAAGTGATGGGTCGATTAATCGTTAAAAATAATTTGATCGTTACAATTTTTAACAATTAATCTATAAATTAATCGTTAATTTCCGGAGCCCTTAAATTAAATAAATATTTACATCTAACTGGATTGGAAATTTTAATACATCCACTCCAATTTTTACAATAAAATCAATTTTAAAAACAAATTAATATATAAATTAATATAAAACTCTGAATTCAGTTTAATATATTTAATATTTTCCAATTTAAAAATAAAATTATATTATACTACAAGGAATTATAAAAGAAAATGTAATCTCGGACAACCGAGAATTATTTCATTACCATAATACTACACTGTAGTGTATGAGAGTGTATTTTTAGCAGATTGTGTGTGATAACTTGTTTTGAGGAAACCTGATTGTAAATAATCCGTTTTGCATCTTTTCTTCTGACGTAAACCAAGAAGAACTAATGTACTCACACTCTCGCCAACCCATTCACTCTACGAGCTAGGTAACTCTTAATTTAGATAAAATTATGTGACTAAATGTTCGCAAAATAAAGGGAAGCTAACGTTCAGTTTAGACTATGTCGGCCCGTCGGCCATTTTTGATGAAGCATTTTGGTCTTTTCCGCTTTCGTTTATTTATCTAGTCTTAACCAGCAAAACCTCTTACTGAAATGTAAACGATCATTCAATTTAATGTGTTGTCTACATTTTTAGTCCAATTGTAAGTTAAAATTTTACGTTTGAATTATCATATGACATGTTATGGTTTCAGTTTCAATCATTGTCTTTACTAGTCTTTAACTTAATTATCATAGTCATAGTCTGTAGCTATAGTCATTAACTTTAGTACTCTTTAACTTTAGTAATAGTATAGTAGTCTTTAGGCTTAGTTAGGCTTTAAGTTTAAGTAAAGCTTCTAGTTCTAGTACTAAGTACTAGTGACTTGTTGGGCTTAGAACTAAGTTTTCTTGTCTTCTTCGTACTTCAAATCTAAAGGCTAAGGTGCTGTTCTCTTCCTATTTTCTTTATCTGAAGACCACAGAGACTGAGACAAAATGAGTATTGCTGGTTTTACAATTAGTCAATTAGTAATTACTGAATAGTCTGCTAGTCGCAGTACTATTTATACAATTTTTTTAAAGGGACTGACAGAATTAAAAGTTTACATTGTAGTGTAGCCAATGTTGTACATTACTCTTAGTCTTAGTCGTCTTAGAATTTAAATTTATTCAGCCACAATTAGAAAGCAGCAATTATGAGAAGTATTAGTAGCTGTAGGCGTAGGTACTTCAGTATGACAACGCTGACCCTTCTTTTTCGTGTACTGGAAATCGCAAAGGCTCGAAATAATTATAGTTTTAAAATTTTTTAAATTCCCTTTAAACTGTGCAGCCTTGCAGATAACTGATGCTTCTGCACAGCAGTTAAGCATTACGGCGCAACAAATTTGCTAAAATATTGAGAAAAAAATAATTGAATGCTTTGCAATTTGGGATCATTGGTTCTTTGAGGTGGATATTTTGACCTATATTTCCATCATAAATTTTTGTATTTTCAGTAGACCCTAAGTGTTGAAATTCCTTTTATAGGTAATCTTTGGATAGAACTAAGGTTTTTAAGACAATTTATTTCTGAGGACTGGTTGCCGTTTTGCAAAAAAGACAAATCAATTGGTTAACTGCCCTTTTGCTGTGGCAAGGTATTTTTCCTTAGTTTTCAAAATCCACAGCCCACAAGAGAATATAACAAATGAAGCCACGCCGCGTCTGTTGGTGATATCATGTTAACCTCTCTTGCACAATGCCTGTCAACTTAATGTATCCGCGTAAAAAAATAAAATAAACATTTTGAGCCTAATGAATAAACAGTGATGCTGAAATAAGACTTTTTGAAAACCATTTTATTTTTTAATTGTCAACTTGTTGGAATTGTTGAATTTTCAAGTGTAGGCCTATAAGACTAAGGTGACTCCTACTTTTATTGTTAGAATACAGGGTTTGGGCTACACTCGCCTTATATGACCACACCTCTTCCAACGCCAATTAAAAAAAAACCCATCAGATTTGATATCATTATGGTAATTTTAATTCAACTGCTTTTGATGTGTAAGTACTTAGCAGGACATAACCCCTTGAATTTGAGAACCGGTTAACCGCCATGAGCGCTAGCAAAAATTATTCAGACGTCTAGCAAATGACTCTATTGTAATTAAAAGCAACATTTGCGACGTACTCCTTTGTTTACATCAGATTTTGACACCACCGCCCATTGTGTGTTAGCTCTCGTATTGTGCCTCAGCAACTCACAGATTTTTAATTATAAAAACCATTCGTTAGCTAAAATCGACTAACGGTGATAATGTGTGATTTTTAAACATTTTTTTATATAGCTGGAGCTTGACTTACGACCTATGCAACTTACCACCACAATCACTAGCCATATTGATTTCAAATTTATTTCTGTCTCAATTTATAAATGTGCATTAATAATTTTGATAATAGTTTTTTTATAAAAAAATCATTTATAACAATAATAAAAGAAATGTTTGTATGGATGTTTGTGTCATATTTTTAATTTTTATATACCAAAGAATCCTGAAGGGGTACCACAATCTTTTGATTGTGAAGTCCCAGATGCTTATCAAAATTTAATTGATATTAACTGGGGCTGCGGAAATTAACGATTAATTTCTCTATTAATTGTTTAAAATTTTAACAAAAATTTTTTTAACGATCAATCGACCCACAACAAATTATAAATGTACTGGAAGTCAAAAAGTAAAATATTTCAGCAGATAAATATAAACTAATTTCCGGACAATTACACGAACAATTTGGTTTTAAGCTATTGACTGACGTGAATGTTCAAAATGTTGATAAAGGTCATCGTTTGCCTAACATGCAATGTTCCTTCTAAGTCTAAGCTTCGTTGGTCAGTGTGCAAAGTTAAAAAAAACTCATTTGAAAAGTTGCACAACGTCCATTTTTTGTGCAATATTTTACAAAATTTGCTGCGCTGTGATTCTAAACTCCTGCGTGGCGTCTGTCAAATATCTGCGCAGCTGCGCTGCGTAAAGGGAACATTGCAGCCATGGTTCTAACACTTCGCTTACATAACACCTGCAAACCAAACATCCACTACAGTATCGGAAACTTCAGCTAAGATAATCTAAAGCTATGTGAACGATTGTTCAGCTTGGCTAAGACCTGCTCATCACTTGAACCAAATAATGTCAATACACTTGTCTGTTTGCGTTGTTGGTTAAAAGATGTCATATAAACAGAAGCGTAACTGGGTTTTCCGCGCCCTAGGCTAATTCATTTTTGGCGCCCTTGAGAAATAAGGAAAATACTAAATTATATAGAATAATTTGATTTTTGAATGATTAGCCCTCGGCGCCCTTGGCAACTGCCCCGATGCCAAGTCGTTGTTACGCCTCTGCATAAAAAGAATACATTCCAGTGTTATTTCGATTATTGACAAGTATTTTAATAAATGTTACTTATGACACCATAAATTTCAATTTTTGACTTTAATCAAAATTAACGATTAATTAATTGTTAATTTTTCAAAAGTTAACGATTATTTTTAAATTAGTCGTTAACAGCCCTAATATTAACATGAAAAAATCCATGTAGAGTTGATATTATAAAATACAAAATGCAGACTTGTGGTTGATAACCATTCATTCAACCTTATTATGACTCTACTTTTACTATTTTACCAGAGTTTTATTCATAAAAGATAGCTGGGTAAACTAACAATTGGTAGGTGTAAGCTTTGAATTAATTAGTCATAGGTCAAAGTTGAAGCTTCAAAAGTAGTTCCTAATTTTTAAATCCCTTATATTAACTTCGAAATCTTGTCTATCTCTCTGTCTTGGGCAGGCGGAAAAACAAAAGTAAAAAATGACCCACTTCCCGTGAAGCCATAGAGCTGAAATTTGGCACATGGACCCGTGTCACCTAACAATGCATCATATCAAAATTTCTGATCGATCGAACGTACCGTAATTAAATTAATGCATTTTTAGTTTATCTATATACGACATGTAATTCCATTTCACGGTTTGTTATTGTTTTTTTTTCACGTGACAGTTCAGTTCGCGCGTTGACGCCACATGGTCGATGTACCGGCGTGCTTTTGTTTACATTTTACGTGTCACGCTGAGCTCGGTCCAGCGATCGGTGACCAGACCTTTCCCCTCCCCCCTCCCGGGTTATAAAGCAAAGAGGAGTTAAGACATATTCTGTCTATAAATGTTTGAACATAATCAATACTGTTAGTTATGTCTCATATATAAGGGATTTATAGTAAAAAACTTTGTTTTTACGGTTTTGTTTTATTATATATATATTTCATTACTTTGCCTTTTATATAGGTAATCTTAAACTTGTGAACAAAACAGTTACTACAGTTATATAATAAATTTTACTGTTTATACCTAGATAGTTACAATCTTTATAATTAAAGAATATATTAAAAATTACATATATTTTTTTAGTAAATTAGGTAGAATTCTTAAAAATTTATGTGCAAAAAATTGAATTGGCACAGAAGAATCTGATTTAATGAAGGTTAATCAATAATACATTGTAATATATTATACATTTTTACAGTATCAAAAGGTCATACAAAATGACCATCGTAATGCGTCCGGGCTCTGCGGGTGGAGACACACCCCAAGAAAATAGTAACAGTCCTGCACAGCCTCAGATTCAACAGCCAGGCATTACACAGTCTCCTGCAGCAACTTCAGCTACTGCCTGCAGCGGGACATCAACAGCTCCAATAGAGAGTAATTCCATGGATACAAGCACAACAGTCACATGTTCTCCTCACAATGAAGACAATGGAATGTCAACTTCACCTATCACTGTCCAAGCAGCTGCAGGTGGAGAACCAGCAGGTTTGTTGCAGTAGATCTAAGTATTTCATTTAGTCTGCTTAATTTACAGGGTGCAGTGACAGAGCTTCTGTGAATATTCATCAAAGACCTATATCTCATGCAATCTCTGTCATAAAAGTTATGACTGATTCAGAGAAATTATATGCAAGAATCTAACTTTCCTCTTCCCCTTATTTCAAGACTATTACTAACTAATGAACTGGATTCTTATAATTACTAAAACATACAGGGTGCTGCATTTTATCCCTTTTTCAATTGCATTGTCAGATTAAGCAAGTGATTAGACAAATGAATTAGCTGGTGTCATAAAAATAGTGAATCTTAGTACCATATCATTCAATCATTGGCTCCATAGTCTTGAGAGACAATTAGGTAACGCACCCTTTGGGTTTAGTCACACCAGCCCTGCAGTGCTTGCTGTAACTCAAGAGGCCTATTTTGGAGGAGCAGACTCTGTTTGCAGCTGGAGCAGTTAAGGCCAGTGGGATTGTGCTAAGGCAGAATTTGATATCAGAGTATGAATGTGATTATTTCTCATGTTTCTTTTATATTTCATTTTTATTTAGTTATTATTGTATTTTAGTTATTATTGTATTGTAGTTATTTTATATATGTTTTGTCCTAAGCACAAGTTCAAGGTGGTGGGGATGCTGAACCTGAATTTCCCTTGTTGGAATTAAATCGACTTGATGAAATGATTAACAGACCTCGCTGGGTGGTCCCTGTTTTACCAAAAGGAGAATTAGAAGTTTTACTTGATGCTGCTATAAAGCTAAGTAAAGAAGGTCAGGGAAGTTTTCTATGAAACAAAAATTTCTAATAGACATATATTTTCTTTGATAAGCCTTGTTCTTAATTATAAATTTAAGATTGTTATTAAATTAATTTTTGTATGAGGTTTTTGTAAACGTGGATGGCTCAGTCATCGGCATCCTTCCGTCTCGCAAGACGATGGTGCATCACCGTTGGGTTGGGTTGCATTTCCTTGTGTGGCTGTGCAGTCCTATCCTTGAGTGACATTCTTTACCACAGCTTTTGCACACGAGTTCTGTGCTTCCCAATGTTTTGGCCTTTCTCCTAGCTCTTCTGTCTGTGCCTCCATCCTTCCCTCCTCGGCTACTATGACGCTCTCTTTTACAACTGTGCGCCACGTAGATTGGTCTTCTGCCTTACACTCCCAGTCGCATATTCTGGTTGCTTTCATGTCCCCTTGGCAGACATCTTTAAATTAGCAGATGTGGGCGACCTATCTTCCTCTTTTCCGATGCCAGTTCTCCATATAGGAGGTCCTTGGGGATTTGACCCGGGCTCATTCTTTTTACATGTCCTAGCCATCTCAGGCGTCTTTCACTAAGGATTGAGAACATGCTTTGGATATTGGCACACATTAGGACATCACTATTTGGCTCTTTGTCCTGCCATTTAATGCCAAGGATGTGAAGGGGGCATCTCAAGTGGAAGCTATTAAGCTTGCACTCAGGTATGTAAAATTGGTACGTCTCGCTCCCGTTTAGCAGCGTACTGATGACGCATGCTCAAAAGACACACATTTTGGTTTTTTCCGAGTTTGGTGTTTTGCCACACCCGTTTATTTAGTTTAGCCATTGTGGCAGCTGCCTTGCCAATTCTACTGTTTATTTTGTCCTCGATGGACAGTGTATTGGAGACCTTGGATCCCAAGTAGGTGGAGCTGTCCACAACCTCCAAGTTTTCATTGTCGATATTGATGGTAGGAGGAGAACGTGTGTCTTGGGCCATGATGTTTGTTTTTTTCAAGCTGATTTGCTGACCAAATTCTTTGCAGGCTTTGGAGAAGTTTGACATGAGGTGTTGCAAACTAGTTTCTGTGTGTGCTATCAGTGTCGCATCATCCGCAAAGAGTAGCTCACAAATTAAGACATCTTTCGTTTTGGTTTTGACTCGGAGACGGACAGTCTTGAAAAGTCTCCATCAGCTCTGGTGTGTAACCAGTTTCCATCACTGCTATCCTTGAATGCGTATCGAAGCAGTACAGAGAAGAATATTGCGAACAGTGTTGGTGCGAGTACGCAACCTTGTTTAACTCCGCTGCTGACTGGAAAGGCTTCTGACGTATCTCCTTCGAACTGCACTGTGCCGTACATATTTTCATGGAACTGTCTGATGATGGTGAGTAGGTGTGGTGGACAATTTTTCCCAGGATTTGGAATAGCCCATTGCGACGGACTAAATCAAAGGCTTTCGTAGGATCCACAAAGGCAATGTATAGTGGCATCTGCTGCTCTCTGCATTTTTCCTTGAGCTGCCGTATGGAGAACACCGTGTCTATGGTAGACCGACCAGCCCAGAAACCGCACTGAGATTCTCGATAAACTCGGGAGGCTAAACTCTGTAATCATGTTAATATGACACGGGCGAAAACAAACCTGTCCTACAATAGTAAGGAGTGAGATGCCGCGATAGTTATTGCAGTTATTGGTTTACTTGATGCTGCTATAAAGCTAAGTAAAGAAGTTCAGGGAAGTTTTCTATGAAACAAAAATTTCTAATAGACATATACTTTCTTTGATAAGCCTTGTTCTTAATTATAAATTTAAGATTGTCATTTCATTAATTTTTGTGTGAAGTTTTTCTAAATGTGGATGGCTCAATATTATTCTTGATATCTGTATACTTAGGCTTTGGTGTTAACTGTAAATTGAATTTATTTGTGTCTAAATTAATAGTTCTCCATCTTGCTAAGGCTCTGACCCATTCATACAGTTCCTCATGTTTTGGTGACACTCTGCCGTAAAGTTACTTTCGTTGATACCTCAACACTTTAATGTCTCTACTATCTACTGTTATAAATTGCAAGATAAATATTTAATTTGCAAGGTTATTTTCATTGTTAAAAATTTAACTCATGTTGATGTCTTAAGACTAACAGTTTCACAAACCACACATTGAGAATCACTGGTCTAAATGGTTAACAAAAATTCTATGCAATTCCCATTCAGGCTTGGATACAAGAAGTGAAGCTTGCCAAAGATTCTTCAGAGAAGGTTTAACAATTTCATTCACAAAGATATTGACTGATGAGGCTGTCAGTGGCTGGAAATATGAAATCCATGTAAGCTTATTGGTAGTCTTTTGCTATATGAAAAATAATTAAAACATGTTCTATTTTGTATTTACATAATTTTGTTGGTCTCCCGCATATTGAAGTTGACAATTTTTTTTTAAAAATGTTATTTTAACTAATCAATTTTTAGTTTGTCTATGTCTATCTATATAAGGAAAACAAAATTGATTGTTATGTAAATATTTATATTTTATTGAGATCTTTTTATCTCTATTACCCAGAAATGTATTTTAAAGAATGCTGAGAAATTGATTGAGCTTTGTGTCCACAAACTATCTCAGGACTGGTTCCCTCTTCTGGAGTTACTTTCAATGGTTCTAAACCCATCTTGCAAGTAGGTTTATATTCTTTGTCTTAGGCAAAAAGAATATCCTAAATCATCTCTTAAATTATTTTTGCCAGCTGCTTATATATGCATATTTTCATGTTTTAATCATTTTATTTGACAGAAAATTTATCTTCCATTAGGTTTCACTCATATAATGCCACCCGCCAGTCTGAAAATCAGTCCAGTGCTCAGCTTGCAGATGATGCAGTGTTTGCAAAACCTCCTGATCATAGAACACCCAAAGTAAAGTTAATTTAGAAATTTAATATAGTATTTAGATAATAGTGATGTTAAAAATGTTTAAATTCGAATATTTATTCTGCATGTTACTTGACTAGATAATTATTAATTTTGGTTTATTTTGCATAAAATAATGATTTATACCTAATGCACATTTTGTTTTTGATTAATTTATGTTATGTACTTCATTAAAACTTAAATTTTTTAAATTTTATTTTGAAGGGCTGGTTGGTTGATCTTGTGAATCGCTTTGGACAGCTGGATGGTTTTAATATACTGCTAGACAGGTTTCTCAAAGGGCCTCCACTATCTGTTCCTGTAGTGGCTAGTCTTGTCAAGTAAGAAATTATTATTTGTAGAGTACCTTAAACTCACAACATGGAAATCCCATCCATAAAGCATACAACTTATGTAATGAAATCTTTATTTTTCGTAAACTAGAATTAAACCTTCGTTATTTTTTTACTATTAAACAATGCTATGATTAATATCTCTAAAGGCCATTTGGAATGTGCAGTGAAGTCCTTACTCCACACACAGTTGAAAAATACTTCATGCCTATTGTGGTGAGCATTTCTTATGAAAATAATGGAAGGACACATTAAAACGTTAATACTTTTTTTTTGTATATTGCAGTGCAAATGTGATAGCTAAGGGTTTTTCAGTTAACAAAAGTAAACATATTTTAAAAAGTTTTACACAGTAGTTGCTTTGTGTTTTAGTTTGAGCTGGCACACAGAGTTATTGTGATCATGTTGTTGATGAGTGAATTAGAGAAATTTTGTATTTATTTCACCAATTTTAATGGCCAATGTGTTTTAAGGAATCTATTCAAGCTCATGCCATTATAACATCTTTGATGGAAAAACATAAATTAAAAGTCTAATAACATTGTGGTTAAACTGTATAACATAAATTTGACTATTTGATGTCATTGCCATAAGCCTGTGTTATGTTTTTAATTAATTTTATAGCAAAGTAAAGCGTTCTAATTGAACAAAAAATAAATATTTCAAAAATTGTTGATATGGTGTTTAAAATGATTCTCAATTTTTTTAGCATGCTATTATTTTGTGTTTTAAAAATTTTGTATTTTTTCTATTATGAACAGGATATTGTTCCAAAATTTTTGGACAAATTAACAGATGAAGAGTTGAAGAAAGAATCAAAGAATGAAGCAAAAAATGATGCCCTGTCATCTATCATCAAGGCCCTGAAGCAGCTTGTGAATAGATTACCAAATCAAGAAGAAACAACTAAGAGTCTGGAAATATTTCGATTAAAAATGATTTTAAGGTTGGAATTGTTTGCCATGTCCCACTGATTTGTTCAAATAATTTTTCCAATCTATTAGAACCTATATTAGGAAACAACAGAAGATCTTACCAACTGCAAGTGCAATTCTTGTCCATTAGATTTTTTTTTCTTTTGCTTATACCAAGTGCTTATTTATAGTTATTAGGGCAGCTTAACCTACCTGGCTTGATACTTAAACTCCTTAAAATTCCTTGCTATGAGTGGAATAGTTGAAATCTGGAACCCCTTCCCCCCTCACCCCTTTTCCCCCAATATCAGTTGTTGAACGGCCAGCTTGAAATCTTAAATAAAAAATTCAGGAAAGGTCTAAAAATTACTACAGTCGAAACCGCTTAAGTCGACGGCGTTGGGGTATGAAAAATGGCGTCGACATAACCGATGATCGAGTTAAAACGAAAACCAATATGGCGGCAAAATATTAACATGTGTTTGAAATTTCTTTATGTACATGATTAATTAGTTAGCGTTAATTAGTGATGGGATGATTTATCGGAATCGTATCGAAACCCTAATATTTCTTCACTCTTTTCTAAGTCTAAAGTTGTACTAACCGTTCGTTTTTAAGGACCGTTTAAAATTTAAATATAACCATAACCATGGTTCCCATTCAGGAAAACGGGAAAAAGTCGGGAATTCTTAAAAATAAATTCTCGGCCTTGAAAGTCGGGAAAAGTTATGACTAATCGGGAATTTATATATATATATATATACATATATATACACATGTATATATATTTATGCCGAAGTAAAGGACTTTGATTACGTCTCTTTCGTGTTTCGATTCCATTTATTTAATGAAAAATAAGGTACCAGTTTATAATTGTCTACGCATGCGCTAAAAGGTCAAAGTTTACGCTTCGCCGTGTCACAGTCGCATCAGCGAATTTAAAATACAAATAAACAAATCAATATGGTTATTTTAAGTTTAATGCCTTTGATGTATATATATTTATGCCGAAGTAAAGGACTTTGATTACGTCTCTGTCATGTTTCGATTCCATTTATTTAATTAAAAATAAGTTACCAGTTTATAATTGTCTGCGCATGCGCTAAAAGGTCAAAGTTTACGCTTCGCCGTGTCACAGTCGCGTTTACCTTCGTATCAGCGAATTTAAAATACAAATAAACAAATCAATATGGTTATTTTAAGTTTAATGCTTTTGACGTGCAGAATATCTGTTACTTAACTATCAGAACGTTCTCGAATTTCCTCAGTCAATCAAACTTGTAATATCAATAAAACTATTGTGGCCTTGACCGTTGATCACAGCACGCTGTGGGCTGTGTGTACTGTGTTAATCAGAAATGATTTCATTTCGTCGTCACGCGCGTGTTAGTGTCACAGTCACGTTACTGGTAACAAAGCAACAACAACAAACTTTTAAAAGAATAATAATTTATTAATTTTTTTATTTAATTATATAAAAACCACAGTCGATTCTCGATACAAACCTTTATTTTCAACCGACGAAAATCGAGCTAACCAAGTTAAGTTGCAAATTTGGCCATCTTTTGTGCTCGAGGTACTAGGTTTCGGCGACTTAAAAAAATCGAATTAGCCGATGAAAAAATGCTAAGACAAAGAGAGAATTTGGCGGTTCCAATAAAAAACGTCGACATAATAGGGTGTTCGAGCTAACCGAGCTCGAGGTAAGTGGGTTCGACTGTAGTATACACTTTGTGCAGGAACCCTGTAAAAAAAACACTATTGATTTCAGGGAAAGTCCATTTGCCTGTTTGGCAAAAAATTTTCAAAGCCAAGCAAAGAATTAAAGTTTGTTCAGCACATGAAATGAAAATGGGTAATCATTAAAATGTAGGCTAACTTTTTGAAATTTGAATACTTTTCAGGTTACTTCAGATTTCCTCTTTCAATGGCAAAATGAATGCATTGAATGAAGTCAATAAGGTTATCACTAATGTAAGTTTCCCTCCAAGCAGTCGCCATTCAAGTGTGGATGAAGATGAGTGGCTCACAGCAGATAAAATGGCGGTTAGTATTTTTATGCTTTAAATTAGGGGTCTACCGATATATCGGCACCGATATCAGGATATCGGCAATATCGGTATCGGTAGCATATAAGGGTCCCGATATTGACGTCACCGATATTTCATAATAAGTGATATTTTAGAAAAAAAAACAACTATCATTTAGATTTACAATATCTCGACAAATTAATATATCGATCCCGATACCGGTATTGAAATAGCCAAAAGAGTCCTAGTATTAATATCTACAGCCACGATACAGTGTGCCATGTGCTATGATATTTTTTAGGTATCGGCCGATTTTCGTATGCACGGAAATACTGTGTAAATAGTGCCGATGCCAAGTATACCGTAATTGCTCTAATAAACATTAGTAAACATTATGTTCACGTAATTGCTCTAATAGCAAAGATGCACGCAGAATCGCAGATGTCTAAAACATTTCGTTTCGTATGGAATAACAAAATGTACCGTGTGCAGACTTTTTGTCATTGGCAATTATTCATCCTTCAACCTCATTTCACTCTATTACTATTGCTTTGTTCTCATTGTTTCATTCATAAAAGGTGGCCGTGTGCAAAAGCCATTGAACTATTGGTTAGAATTAATAATTATGAGTCAAAAGTTGAAGTTTCAAAAGGAGTACCTAATTTTGCTTGTTTGTTTTGTCATGAGTCCTATGTAGGTCATGATCTGGAACTTGTAAACACATCAGAAACTTCGTTTCGGAAAAAAAATAATAAATCGGTAATATCGGCATAACTGGATATCGGTAGAGTGTAGACCCCTAAATTATAAAATATAAATAATTACACATGACGTCATCAAATATGACCGCTGTTTTTTTTTGTCCTAACAAATACTCGTATTGGAAAAAAATATCGGTAATATCGGAAAATAATATTGGTAATATCGGCAAAAATGCATATCGGTAGACCCCTAAATTACAAAATATAAATAATTAGGAGTGATAAATTTAAGAATGACGTCATCAAATAAGACCGCTGGTTTTTGTCCCAACAAATACTCATATCGGCTTTCATATAGGAAAAAAAATATTGGTAATATCAGCAAAAATGCATATCGGTAGTCCCCTAATATGAAAGATAAATAATTATGAGTGATAAATTTAAGAATGACGTCATCAAATATGACAGCTGGTTTTTGTCCCAACAAATACTCATATCGGCTTTCATATAGGAAAAAAAATATTGGTAATATCAGCAAAAATGCATATCGGTAGTCCCCTAATATGAAAGATAAATAATTATGAGTGATAAATTTAAGAATGACGTCATCAAATATGACAGCTGGTTTTTGTCCTAACAAATACTCATATCGGCACTCATATCGGCTAAAAAAAATATCGGTAATATCGGTATCTGCAATATCGGCAAAAATGCATATCGGTAGACCCCTACTTTATATTCATAATTTTGTTTAAAATCTATTTATTTAAAGTTTAAAAAAATTTCAATACATCATAAGCTCCATTGTACAATATATACATATGGGGAAAAGAAATATTTTTAAAACTAAAGTGATCATAATGAAACAACTGCAAAAGTCACACACACAAAAAAACTACATAAGCCAGAAATAAATACAAAATTTCTTAATTCAATACAAGGAATGGATTCAACAAAATAATGTTCTGAGCATTGTTTTGAGAGATAGTCTTCATCAGCCTCAGTATGTTGAAAAGCTGGAGAAGATATTAAGATTTATGATTAAAGAAAGGGCTCTCACGATGGAGGATCTTGACCGCTTGTGGGATGCACAGGTTTGTATACATTCTGTTTGGTTATGTGGATTTTTATGTGTTTTTGGGTTGGTTGTAGGGTTTAAATTATTTATCTTTGTGCAACGACCCTTGTTTAATACTTAGGGCCAAACTAAGTCATGAAATGTTTGCTGGAAAAAGGTCAAGAATTGTTTTTTTTTGTTGTTGTTGAAAATATTGTGGGAATTATAAAATTATTATGGGCCTTGCAAAAGCCTAAATTTGACCTCTACACAAAAAATTAAAATGAACATCTGAGATTCCCAGCCTAAGACATGTGTGCCCATTTTGTTCAGCTAGATAGTAACACAGCAGACTTGTTTTTCATCCCTACTCCACAGTTAGTTACAAATTTGAGACAACATATTGAATACTTGTAACATAACAATGGCTAATATGTAAACCTGCCTCACACTTCCCCTAAAATGTGCTGAAAGCTGATACAGATCTACAGACACTAATTTGCATTCTTATGACAATAAAAAGTACACAGTGTGACATTAATTTGAAATTAAAGTGGCCCCTAAGATGTTAGTTCATCGCCACATTCATTCTCACGCCCAATTTGTTACGAAACTAATTTTGACTTTGTCGTACTTGAATATTTGTCAATAACAATTACTCCACTATCTATGCCCCCAATTTTCCCCTGATAGCCTTTTATCTACCCTACATGCTGCATTAGCCTTGATCATTTTTGACCTGTGTGTTATGGTTTTTACCACAAGTCTATATAACTATAGAATTTTAGGTAAGGTTTAGACTTGCAGGCTATGTTGATTCTTAGCTATTTTAAAGACTTCGGTTTTGTTTTAATTTTTTTTAATGAATCCTCCTGTTATTAAAAAAATTTTCTATGTGTATTTTATTATTTAGAATACTGTTTGTGAATTATTAAGATTTGTGGTCTTGTCTTAACTGCACTGGTCTTGAAAGTAAAAGATTAATAAGAAACTGGTATTATTTTTCACTAATGATTCCATATGTTTTTATACAAAAACTCAAAAGTTCTCTTGTTCTCTTAAAATAATCCACCCCATTAAATGTTGCAGATATTTAGAGGGAACTCAACTAGCTCATATCTGCTTGTCACTCAAGAAAATCTTTGCCGGCAGTTAATTTATGAGATTTATTCTGTACCCTAAACATTTTATGTATTAAATTTTATTTTTCATTCATAACTTTTTGTGTATAGCAATAAACAACAATAGAAATAGTAGAAGTATGAATTATATGACACAAACCCTTACCAATTTTACTGCATTCTCCTTCCACACCCCATCACACTAATTGACCAAACTATTCTTTAGAGCTTGAAAACACATTTTGCGAGCTGAAAAATACTCGAGACAGGTTCACTAATGTTAAATATTAGAGATAGCATTGATATGATATCCTACTTATGCAACACTACTTAATCTATTTTTTAGCCCTAAATTCAGTAGTTTTAAAAGTTTTATATCAGTAGTTTCAATAATAAATCTCTTTTGTAACTTATTTTTTAACAGTCAGGAAAGCATGATGCTATTGTAAAAAATGTTCATGACCTCTTGGCAAAGCTGGCCTGGGACTTTGCACCTGAACAGCTTGACCATCTATTTGAGTGTTTCCAGGTAAAGTTGACACAATAATAATATAACACATTTATTATTACCTAACTTTAACTTCCTAATTTGTATTGAATTCAAGAAGTGTATTTGCTTAAGATAATAAATAAATAAGATGAAAACAATAAGTGTGTTAAGTAAGCATAATAATAATATGTTCAACTTTCTTGAACAGGGATCATGGCATCACGCCAGCAAAAAGCAAAGAGAAAAATTGCTTGAGTTGATAAGGAGACTGGCAGAGGATGACAAGGAAGGGGTTATGGCCCACAAGGTATGTGCTATCATTCAAAATAAAGGAATTTAAATAAATTCTTTAGGTGTTCCCAGAAAGTATTCATTAACCCTAGAACTGTCCAGTCAATTTTTCTGTAGCGTCCTGCCATTTTAGCTTTTTTCATAGGCTTATTAAAAATGACAAAATCCCATCCTAAATGAACTCTGAGACCCTAACATGTATACATTTTCTGAAAGTACATTGGATGAGGTTTCTTATGGTATATAAATAATTTTTTTTAATATTATGTATATTGACCTTGACCTTCACAGAGTGAGTAAAATCTTACTACTCATCTTCTGCATTCAAACCACCCTCACACTCTATAACTTGTTCTAACTGTCATAAAACCAAGATTTTCAGATACTAGAAGCAATACTCTTTCAGAAAATGTATAGTTATATGTCATTTGTTTGACAAATGTAATTTTGGTGAATTTTTTTCTTTCATAACCTTCAAATTTCGGTCACTCCAAAAAAAAAGAAAAGGGACATTATAAATAATTATATCACTTTGATCATTTAACTGACTTAACAAATTCCTTTTCTATTAATTCAAACAATGTTTTATTACAATATTTGTGAAAACAAAGACCACAAACATGAATGTCTTTGATTATTTTTCTTTTCCGACTAAGACCCTGGTCGGTCTGATGAATGAAGTGAGGCTCGCAAAGCTCGTGGCACCCGACTTTGCAACCAGGACAACAGTGTCATTTCTGTCCTCTGCCCTATAAAGTTTTTTTGTCTTTTCTTCTGTCACTACAAACAAAGCAGTCCTTCTTGCTTTCAATAATAACAGCTGATGCACAGAGGTATCTGTGTATAGCAAGACACATTGAATCCCAGGTTGTTGAACCTTTATGTCAGAATTTGCTTTCACTTTCACCGACATTCAACTTTGAGACTGTTAATAGTTCATCATCAGAAATTAAATTTTAAAAATTAATAGGCTCTGATTCTGATTACTCTGAACACATTTCAAAATTTATATTCTGACAGTAAAATTAGGATCTATTCTGAGTCTGTTCTGCTCTATATCAATGCACTCCCAAACAAATTTGTCAGTAAAATCACATCACTATGACAGGGAGGTGCAGTGCTAATTTCGTCACTGTTTGACTCTATGTCGTCCTCACTGCTACTAGTACTATCATCACTTAGTTGTGGAAAGTCCATGAAATTATTATTTTAAATGGTCTCCAATTAAAATAAATTAAATAAAGATATTCAATGTTAATTTCCCGATCCAGATGGACCCTCTCCAGCGCCAGACATTTTGTCAGTCAAAAAAAAATTCAGAAAATTTTCACTCGGCTTTACTCACAAAATAACACTCGATAAGCACACGTTGTAAAAAAAAACATAAGGAAACAGGAAGGAAATTCATTTATTAACAGTGATCTCCCCTTACTAAACGTAAATAAAATAATTCGCATTTTTAATGACGATTTTACTAACGGCCGTTTATATCGGCCGGGACACCACAGAACGGAGGATAACGGCCGACCATCGGCCGTAAGGACAGTTCTAGGGTTAAAAAAGGAATGTATTTGTTAAAAATATTCTTCTTAGGGATACTGATGAAGCAAACTAAAGATCTGGTTTCTTTCTAAATGATTTTTAACAGTCTAACATAACTTTAAAGCACCAGATAGCCTGATTAAATTCTTTCAGTTTTTATTTGTACATATTTCTTAAGCACTTACTTCTGTTACCAGGTGCTGACCCTGTTGTGGAACCTAGCTCACAGTGATGATGTCCCAACAGACATTATGGACCAGGCCCTCAGTGCTCATTATAAGATATTGGACTACAGCTGCTCCCAGGTACCGGTGAGAGCGTCTTCATCACTACCGTTGTTTTCACTTATTTAACCTTAATTCCATAAGTGTTTCTTATTAATATTGGATTCTGATTTGTTCCAAAGTGCCACTTTTCATGTGCTTAATTTTCCTTCCCAAAATAATAGTGTTGAAGCATTCAAAATAAAAATGTAAAATAAAATTTGATTCAAAGGAAAATGTTAAAGTTAAATAAATAAAGAAAAGGTGTCAGTATTAGATTAGTCTAGACCAATGGTGGCCAAACTGCAGCTCTTCTTTGTTCACATTACGGCTCGCGTACAATTTAGGAAAGATATGTTATAAGGATTACTGGAAGATTTCCAAACCATGTTTAACTCTTTCCCTGCCAATCGCCGATATATCGGCGATCTCGCCTGGTCACGTTTGTGCCAATCGCCGATATATCGACAAATTGAGTTTTGGAGTTTATTTCGTTGTATAGTGTCCCATTAGACTTTTTAAGTTTAGAATCGAAAGGTAACTTCCTTTCTGTTTAGAAATAACATGAGTTTACATTCACTGGTGTTAAAATTAGCAACTTGTTTCGATTTATTTTGTAAACAAAGTGTCACAAGCGTCCTTAGTCTATGTCTGGATCGCTTGCTCTAAGATTCATCAACACCAATTACACAAGAAATAGTCGAACACTGCTAACAGAAAACAAACTTTAATTCCAACTTCTTGATACAACACCCCCTCACTTCAAACGTCTCTCTGACCTCTACACACATTCCAAAACACGTCAACCAAAAAAACTCTCCCTTTTCACGCTTTCGCTCCAACAAGCCAACAACACCACCGTGCGCAGCTCACAAGTTATAGGGGGGAAATTGGTCATCCGTGACATATGCCCCCCTTTCCAGAAATTTTCCGAGAACGGCAAATTTCCACTATCTCGAATGACCAAATTTACCTATACTAGAATTCCCTTTACTAACTTGAAACATTATGTGGATATCTCCCCTCAAGTAATCCTAAACAATGATAACTTTCTTCCTAAACAATTTAAACATTAATATCCGATAATCGGCATAATATTTATACAAAATCATTAAATTAAATCCAATAATCCATAACGACTCAAACATCATATTTTAAGTTAATCACACTTAAGGCCATTGGCGAAATTGTTACTATAAGATTTTTTGATTTAATCTTTACCTTTTCAATGTCTTGGCCATGCTGAAAAAATTATACTTAAAAAAAGTATTTTAAAAGTATTTCAAAATTTAATATATAAAAAAAGAATAATTTAAACAACCTATTATATCAAAGTTACAGAAGTTAAAAAGTTGGAGTTGGTTTGTTTGCAGTGTTTTAATATCATATCCTCTTAATATTGTTTTAGGACAGGGATGCCCAAAAGCTACAGTGGATCTCAAAATTTGTAGAGGAACTGAAGAATGATCAATGGGTTTTGCCTGCTTTAAAACAGATCAAAGAAATATGCACTCTCTTCCCAGAGGTACTTTTCTTTACATTCAGTAAATTTATTTAAGGATTGGCTATTTAATGCTAGTGGAATATTGCAAAATATATCTCACATAAGGAAATACAATGTACTACTCAAAGAAAACAAACGCTCGTTACATTTTGTTAATGTATGTTGATCTACAAAATTCACCTTCATTTTTAATAATTTTGTATTTCAAATGCGAAATTCAATTTCAAATTAGTGTTAAGTTGACTCTTAGAACCTTTTAATAATTAGTTTATTGAACTGTATTCACAATCTCGATACAATTTTTATTTAACAAATCCAAAGTTCTGATTGTCCTGACATTGGATGTTAAGTTTGACTCGTATAACTTTTTCAAAATAAGTTTATAGAATTGTATTCACATTTGCTTAGTGAGTTCATGTATTCATTGATTACGGGGGGGGAAAAATGCTGTGTTCACAAAAATACTGAATGTTCCTTTAAAAAAAGATACTCCACATCCATTGCCCTGAAAGGAGTCTATAAATCATTTGAATGAAAGGAACCACACTTTATCTTCTCACTCCAAAACTGTGCCTCTAGTTAAAACTGAACCAGAGTGCAAAATCATCTGAACAGGCCCCACAGAACTTTCCTCACAATCAACGAGGGGCTCATACGTATTACCGTAATGGTGTCATTGGTCAACTGCAGAATCAGCACTCGATTGTTATGTTAGTATCCCAGAATCTCTCAGCATACATGAATAAGCAGCGAGCATATGCAGAAGGTAAAAACTTTTGATATTAAGCTAATAATTAAATTTGTTGTTCTCGATTCATCAATTTAAGAAAAGTGTATTCAATTGTAACGAGTTTTTTTATTTTTAAATTGTATATTGTATTAATCTTCTATTATGGAATATAATAGACAATTAATAAAACGTACATGATATGAATAATATTTATTTTTTGTTATTGTTGTCTTCCAGCACATCCAAATGAAGATCCAACAACTATTTTACCAGATGGACGTTTTCACCATAATATGCAAGTAGCTGAAAGGCTTAGGTTTCTAAGGTTAGACTTATATATATCTAGATTTTCATTATATTAAAACAAAGTATTGAATAAGTATTTATTTAAAATTTGGTATTAATAAGAAATATACTTTATTTTTATTAGTTGTCTTAAATGATGTATAACAATTATTTTGGAATACAAATAATGTCTGCTGCACTTTGATACCCGATTAAGTCATGTTACCTAGTTAAGCCATTCAAGTGTTAACAAATGTTAGTTCAATAATATAATGCTACTTTCACATTTGCTTTTAATCTTTTAAGGTTCCTGCTCAAAGATGGGCAGTTGTGGCTCTGTGAGGCTCAAGCTGGGCAGGTGATTATCTATCTGATTTGTATTTTCTAACTTCATGTTAAAATTTTGGTAAACTAAAAGTGATCAATGTATATATATATATATATTTTTTTTTAAAACTACACTGCACCATTCAACTGCTGTGCACCATAATTTAAATTACAAATGTTTTGTTTGTAAAATTGTCCTTCGTTTTAAATTTTTACTATACAATTTTTCAGATCTGGAATTGTTTAGCAGAAAATGCCATTTACTTCTCTGACAGAGAGGCTTGCTTTAAATGGTTTGCCAAGGTAGTGTTAAAGTTTTGTTGTTATACAGATAAATTGAGGGTTGGTAAGCTATTTTCTCAACAAAATTATTATATTTGAATATCTTTCATTCAGTTTGAACTTTTTAAAATAACATTGTTAATGTTTACTTAATAGCTTATGGGTGAAGAACCAGATTTGGACCCAGAAATTACAAGGGAGTTTTTTGAGAGGAACATCCTTCAACTCAACCCTGACCTTCTGACAGAGAATGGAATGAAGTAAGTGCGTATTAAAGGATATGGGAGAGAATATTTGCTGCTGGAAAAAATGTATATACTGTGTATTTTAAAGAGACGATATGAACTGCCTAAAACAAAAAACTAATGGGAGACAAGTATAAATAATTCTATTTGGCATAATTTCAAACTTCTATATGGTATACTGGGGGCTAATTTCAAACAATAGCTGAGACCTATAGGGGAAATGAACCTATCAACTCCCTTTTATGCTTCACCAAAGTGAATTTTAACATTATTCAACTTATAGTTTATGGAAGCCTAAGTTCATTAGATAGAACTAATAAATGTGAAAATGTTGATTAATTTTTTTTAAAATGATGATTGCTAACCCCCCACAAATAGGATTTTTAAGATGAGAAAATTTTAACATTGTCACTTTATTCAACAGCTGCTTTGAACGTTTTTTTAAACAAGTGAACTTAAAGGAAAATAAGCTGATTGCAAAACGTCGAGGAGGATATCTCATGGATGATATAGAACTGATTGGATTAGATTATCTTTGGAAGGTTTGTTCCTGAATATCTTGAATTTTAGGCTTTGGCATTGCTATTGCCTCTAAAGTTCTCTTAAATGAAAACCAAATTATTAGGTAATTGTGATAGTCAAACATGGTTTATGAAAAAAAAATTTTGTGTTTTTTTATCAAAGTTGATTGTTTATATTTAAAAGGAGGCATTTGTTTTTTTGTACAACACTTCTTACAGGGAAGTAAAATCTATTTAAAAAAGAAAAAGTTTATCTGGCTTCCTTTGTGATTTTAAATAGAATATTCATGTAGGGTCCATCAGTAAAAGTAAAGTGAATTAAAAAGATATTTTAAACCTTTCCATGGTTTCCATGGAAACTCAAATAAACATCTGCCATTATGGCTTTCAAATTTAAAGTATGGAAAATTTGTCATGCAATAAAACTTTCAATAACAGGACTTTTTAAAAAAAAATTGTCCAAAAAACTTAAACATTTTTTTATTTTATACTGTCAAAATTAGGGGGTTGAGGATAAATTTTTATCTGTATTTTCTTTTCGATGGCTTTTATCAAGAAGTTGGGTTATTACAAATTTTTTATCTGTAGCAAAGGATCACCTTGAAAAATGTGGTATAATTTGCTTAGTTCAAAAAGTTATAGTGGTTTAGTTGACAAAAACATCAAAAGTTGGGAAAGTGAAAAAAAAACAACATAAAATGAATAGAAAATAATTTAAAATTTAATTTTTAGAAATATTGACTGGGCCTTAAATGGCCCAGCAGCTTTAAGCTGGACCTACCTCATTCTTTTCATCCCGTCTTATTTTTTCCTCTTTGTCTCTCAAATTTTCTCTTATTTTTTGCCTTCAGGGTTACCACAAGAAAAGCCTTGGTTAAATAGCATTCTAGTTCTTATTGACTCAATAGAGTTTTTATTGAAACAATCTAGTTGTAATAGTAATAATACTGGGTTAGTGAAAAGTTTTGAAATTATTTGGGTAATTTGTAATATGCCTTTCACTTGCAATAATTGCTTTTACCATGGCTTCTAATGTATGAAGTTGTTGTGATGTTGTTTTTAATTATTATTGGATAAATGCTGATGATTATTAAATTATCTGTCCTGTGTGTTAAAAATAAAATAAATGACAAAATAAAATCCTGTAACATTAATTTCCAATTATTTTCAAAAGGTTGTTCTGTGGAGTCCAGATGATGTAGCAGAAAAAGCTGTGACCCTTTTAAAAGATATTTTTACCAACCTGGGTCCCAGGCTTCAGCAAAAACAAGTAGCCATCCATGAAGATTTCATCACATCTTGCATTGATCGACTCAAGGCTGCTTATGACACTGTCAGTATTCTGGGACAAGACACTGATACAGCCAGCAAAGAACGTGTCCTTCAAGAAACAGCACGTATGGTTCGAGTTCTGACAGTTCTCAAAGAGTATTTAGCAGAGTGTGATGAGGCTTACAGGGAGGAGAGAACTATTCTGCCTCTCAGCAGGTTTGTTTAATTCTAATTTCTAGTTTTTTGTGTTTCTTAATTTGGATTTAAATATTATTTATGAAGAACAAAACCATTTAAACTATCAGGAAAATACCAAATGATCCTAAACACTGTCAAACTAGAAGTTATGTTGCAAGATCAGCAAGCTTGAAAAAAATATTTATATGTGTGCTTTCATTTATGAAAATATTTTCACCCTCTTTTGGCTGCCATTATGTTTTCAAAATAAATATTATTTTGCATCTTGTATAAACATTACAAAAATACACTATAATTTTCAAAATAGTTACTTCAATCTGTATTCCATTGAATTGTTCAGGGCTTGTCGGGGTAAACTGATGCACCTGAAAGTGAGATTCCCAAGTCAGAATCGCCAGGGGGATGATGTGGAGATCTTGTCACACTCAAATGAAACTGTAGGGCAGGTGCGGAGGCATATACTTCAACGGGTAAAAGCTGGCCCCAACATCAAAGTAGAGTTATATGTTAACGCAGAACAGATAGATACCAGTGAAGACAGGAAACTGATTTCGCAGATCAATTTAAGGGACAAGCCAGTAAGTTCTTTTTTTTATTTTTAAAAAAAAATGTCACTTGTTGCTAGTTTCTTTTTTTTTCCTTTTTTTTAAAAAAAACTATCTTTATGTCAAAGGAAATTTTTTAAGTCATTTCCCAAATCATCTAGATAAGTATTTCTTCAAGATCAAAGGTTGATTCACGAAATTTCAATAAATAGGCTTGCTAATTATTTTTACATTTGGTTATATATATAAAAATTTAAAATTGTGCCTCAAATTGTTTTATATATTTCTATTGTAATGTTGATTAAAATTACTTACCTTTTTTTTTGCCTTTTACAGTATTTCATACCTGCTGTTTGTCACTAATACATAATTGGTATTTTATAGGATCACTCTACAATTCCTCAGACTTTAACAGGCAAGCTAGTCCAAGTTGGGGGGAACATGCCATCTAGTCCAGACAGCAGTAGTGACAGTTCTGTAGGATCTCCACATAATCAATATGATGGGCCAAATTTAGAGGCTGAGAGTGCATTGCCCGGAGTGGTAAGTAATACATGATACTAGAGCCCAGAAGAAAGAAAAAAAATTATTTTTTTTCTCAAAATTTGTCAAGGCTGAGAATAAAACAAAAATAACTTGAACCAGATATAAATTTTTAAAAATCAAATCAAATTTGTTTCACTTTCATAATTGTTCCATTAGGTTTTTAGCCCTACATTACCCTAAAGACCTAGGGTTCAGAAAATAAAATAGTGTTTTCTTAAGCTTTGGTCAATATTTATGGACACATTCACCTCAAGAAAAAAAACCTACTATTATCCAGTCAAAATTTGTTTTGGCAAATTTTCTCTAATCAAGAGTTAAGCAGACAGACAACACAGAAAGTTCAAGGATTAATGTAAAGGATTATTAAAAGCTAACTTTGTATTGGACATTAAAACAATTAGATAGTATGTTATCTTTTCCCATTTCTAATTTCTAACTATTTTTACAAAGCAGTTTTCTTAATTCTATACAGTCGAAACCGGTTAAGTCGACGGCGTTGGGGTATAAAAAATGGCATCGAGATAACCGATGATCGAGTTAAAACGAAAACCAATATGGGGGCAAAATATTAACATGCCCTTGAAATTTCTTTGTGTACGTGTTGTGCGTTAATTAGTGATGGGACAATTAATCAGAATTGTATCGGAATATCGGGACCCTATTTCTTCACTCTTTCCAAAGGTTGTTAAGACCGTTCGTTTTTAAGGACCGTTTAAGTTTATATATAACCCTTTGTTGCTTAAGCGCAGTTTTTTTTCCCTAGTACATAACTATAACGAAGTCATATACTCTTGCCGGCCACGCCGCGTGCGCGCCGTCTTGCGGTGATTCCCAGATTGAGCACTTACAATGGACTTAGAATTCCTTCGGTAACTTGATGCTAATCGGACTAACAACAAGAATGGTGTTGGAGATTGAGAGTGGGGGTGGGTAAACTGTCTGTAGTCTGTTATATTATATATTTTAAAATCTGGGGAGCCTTGTTTACAGTAAGCAGCCTGTGATTTTGTTATCGTCCCATCACTAGCGTTAATAAATGAGAATGTACATGAACGTTTTTTTACACAACGGCGTTGCTGTTGTCTATCATGACCTATATATGACTCATGACAAAGCAAACTCTTCTCTATAAAAACGTACAGTTTACGTACACAAATAAATTAGGAACTCCTTTTGAACCTTTAACTTTGACACATTTTAATTAATTCTAACCAATAGTTAAATGGCTTTTGCACACTGCCACTTCTTATGCTTCTTATGAATGAAACAATGAGAACAAAGCAGTAGTATTAGAGTCAAAATGAGGTTGAAGGATGAATGGTTGCCAATGACACGGTACATTTTGTTATTCCATACGATCCCCTCAGCTTACAATGGACTTAGAGTGGGGGTGGGTAAACTGTCTGGTTTTTTTGCCGTTATTTGTTTGATGAAACTATCGGCATGCTATAAAAATGTACATACATGTTTGCTAACAACAAAAGGTATATGTCCACCAACTAACAGCAGAAATGTACAAATTTAAAATAAAAAACAACGTCGATTATCGATACAAACGTTTATTATATTCTCCAACATTGCAAACACAAAATTCTCGAGTCATTTCACTCTGACACAGCTCTGAAAAGTATCTGAACGCAAGCGGGCTGTGACGTCACCAGCACACCTCGCAAGGCTGACACTTTTTGCGTGGCCTTGTTGGTTATAAAATAACTAAGAAGAACAAAAGCTGGTGATTGGCATAGTACCAAAAGCAACACAGCGCTGAGAGCTAAAAGCAAGCGGGCTGTGACGTCACCAGCAGACCCTGGTGGGGCAGAAAATTGGTCCCTTCTCTTGGTTATAAAAAAATCATAGCTAACATTTTCAAAAGCTGGCGATTGGTCATGGGGATCGAGATAACCAACGTTAAGTGGCAAATTTGACCTTTTGTGTGCTCGTGTTATGAGGTTTGGGCGACTTAAAAAAATCGAATTAAACGACGAGAAAATGCTAAGACAAAGAGAGAATTTGGCGGTTCCAATAAAAAACGTTGACATAATGGGGTGGGCGAGTTAACCGAGCTCGAGTTAAGTGGGTTCGACTGTATTTATTATTATTTATTGAAATTTTCAAGCCTTGAAACTTCTTTGAACAGATAATGTCTCAAAAGCCCTTGTACAGCCAGTTCCTATTCCAGTTATCTGATTTAGGATGTCAGCTACAGGAGCCTAAATTACGTGATACAGCAAGAGCAGTACTTAAAATAATGCCAGCAGGTAGGCCATTTTGTATTCCTTTCCTTTCAGTTTTAATGAAAATCAAGAATTTATCATACATTTCTTTGTTATAATTATCCTGTTAAAAACATGTTATCTTATTAAACTCCTTTAATTTTTCTATTTTTATGCCTTTCAAATCTCTGGAAAAATATCGATACCCTATTAGGGTTGTCAATATTGTTGAAAAAAGCTGCGCGGGTACCCGTCCAAATTTTGAACAGGTAACTGGGTGAAACGCCTCAAAATCTTCGCAGTCATGCCCGCTGTTAGCCTTAAACTTCTTTGTTTATTATAGGAATGCAATTTAGATGTAATGAATCGGCGATGTAAAAATAATGACATTGAAATACTACTATAGTACAGTGGTGTAAAACAGTGAGCAGAGGGGTGCCAAAGTGAATTTTTTTTGGGGGGGGATGTCTAAAAAAAAGTATTTTAGAGATAAAGAGGTAATAGTATGATGACATCGTGGGTTATTTCTAGTTTATAGCTGACAACTGTTGAAATTAACTAAACTTGTCCTGGACTTGCCCCTACCGAGTGGACACATTCTTCAACATTTATTTTTGTTATTACAGTGAAAATCATTCAACGATTGAAATATTTTTTTTTAAACTATAATAGAGCAGGTGTTTGGAGTATGCTGGAAATAGGAGTGGAGAAATGAGTGAGTGAGTGTGGGTGTGGGGGGGGGATTAGATAAACAACATTGTATTGTCTCAACCGCTTGTGCGGTGTATTTCAAAGCCAAAAACCAAGGTCATTTCTGTCATTTCTTACCCTTCCTAATTATTGGCGTTGCATTCTATTTTTCTTACTTGAAAAATTCAAAGAACCAAAATCTTTTTGTTTTAAAAGATTTTTGTTTCATGTTCCAAGAAAAAAGGTGTAGCAAAATATATTGTAGTTTGTCGAGACCGTGTTTTATTTGCGGTTCACAGTTATTTCTTGTTAAGCGTTTTCATGTTAAATGTATTTCACAGCATATATTTCAAACGAAAATTTTTAATTTGATAAATTATTCGCAAGCCGAAATGCGAACAGAGAAGAGCCTTAGTTCGACCACCATTGGTAAAGACATGGCAGTAACATTTTCACGGGCAACCGGGTGCAATTGTACTACCCGGGTAATCGCACGGCAACGGGTACCCGGTTGACAGGCCTATACCCCATACAAAGTTCTTTATGTTTATAATAATTAGGAGTCTATAAATGTATTTTATTATAATATCATAAATTGTTTTGATGATCAGGTGTAAAGAAAAAAATGCAAACTTTATAATTGAATTTTTAGGTATATATATTCATTAAATTAGGTGGTGAATCATGGTCTGACCTAAGCCTGTTTTTTTTAGTCTTGAAAAAATTGAACATTGTTTGATTTTTTTAAAATTTGTAGGATTAAATGAATGAAGTAAATTTAAATCATAAGAAATAGTTTAATTTTTATAATCATAAATCTCTTTCTCATCTTGGCATTAACAAATATTATTATTATTTAAATAATCTAAAATTTGTCTGCACATGCCTTAATCTATCTCAGAACTTAGTTTTTGTTTCTCTTATACCACAGACATCCACACAGTAAAATCTTTTACGACTATATGTTGTGAAGGAGCTACTTCTGGACAACCTGTATCTGCAGCTCTTGAGGCAATGTTCTTTAACAGCTCAACAACACAGGCTCTCTATAACATTGAGGTACATTCATATACATTGTTGTCTTTTTTTTATTTTGCATCATTAAAATCAATTTGTGAAAAGTTGTTTAACAACGGATATCACAATTTTCCTTACAGGTTTGTTATGCCCTCCTCATGCCTAGTCTAGATCCTCTTTGTGAAGAGGCATTTCATTTCCAATTGAAATTCGTACTCAGTGGGGGTATCCAACTCGCCATCAACATGCTTACAAAGAACAACTTCATGCCGAATGCAGACCTTTCATCTAAAAGGTGACAAAAGACATTTAAAACACTATCTTACTTCATAACTGTCAAGGTTTCTTTTGTTTATAAACCTCTTAGGATTTAAACCTTATCAGATAGCCAATGGAATGTTAATCCTATTAAAAATGGCATCTTTAATGGGTTGGGCCTGCTTATGATGCATGCATACATTGGAGATAATTTGAACAGATGAACTTCAATTAAAGTTTATAAATAAAATAGTAGTTTTTTTTCTACTCCATTACAGAGCCGCTTACCAAACAGTGTTGAAAGTCAGCAAAATGATGCTGACCGTTTTGGGCTTTGCCCGTGTTCAGATCGTAGTTGAGGCTTTCAGCACAGAGGGCAGGCAAGCCACAGTGACTCACAAAGCACACGATGAAGCTGTGGCTCTACAGAAAGCCCTTTATCATATTCCAAGCCTTGAATCAGAATATAGCATGAGAAATGTAGCTTCTAGATTGGGGTCCCAGCTAGCTGAACAGGTGGGGTTTTTTGTTGCTGTTTTTTGTTTTTACTTTATTTTAGTTACGGTATTGCAGGCTAAATAAAAATTCACAATATTTAAATTTAGTTGTTTAAAAATAAATAGCTCAAAATGTTGATAGTGTTGGCTGTCTTTAATAACTTAATAATACTCAGATAAATTATAAAAGAAAATAAAAGATATTAAAATATTTCCTGTCCTTTTTAGGCTGCTGGTGTTAGTCCAGATCTCAACACAGTTAAAGCAATAATGAAGATAGCCTGGTCCGCAAGTGCCTGCAGTTTTCATCTGGTCCAAGCTTCATATGAGGATATACATTCTGCTTTTGAGAAGGTAAATGAGGGTTCACATATAGATCGTTGAGACTTTAATGATCAGTGGAAAAGTTTAATAAATATTGTTAAATATAAGTTTAAAACCATAATAGTCATATCATATTAAACATAAAATGATTGTAAATCATTATTTTGCATACATTATCGATTATCAATCGAAATCAACTTTACTCTATTGAATTATGTGTTTTGTTATGAGTTGTGATCATGGTTATAGATCCTCTAATGTTTGGCATGACTGAATCTGGTAGTGTTCTTGGGCATGTATTGCGATTGGCCTCAGATTTCTGGCATGTGTTTTGTGATCTACAGTTCAGTTTTTATTTTGTTCACTTTATTTGAAATAGAGCTTTAGTGTAAAGATACATGCCATGATGCTTGACCCTTTGCCCATTCTTCCCATGTGTCCTGGTTTAAATTGAAGGCTTACAGTGAGGCTCTTAGGTTGTCTTTCCTACCACCAAATGTCTTTCATACTCTTGCTCACCATGGAATATTCTCTAGGGTTTGGCAGTCAAATGACATTCTCACTATATGGCCTGGCCATTGAAGGATAATTTGAAGAATTGCCTTTTCAAATATCTAAATGTGTGGGATCTTTTCTGTTAAGAACTTTTCTAATAAATCATTCTTACATGATTTTGATAATCCTTCCACATTTCTCATACATACAGAGAAGTAGGAAGCACAGACTCCTTGTAAAATTTTATTTAGTCTAAATGCTGAGATAGCTCTTGCTCTATACAGACAATACAACTTAGGTTACACAATGCTCTTAAAATATGAAGTGTAGCCTCATTATCAATGGTTGCACTTTAGGATAGTGTAATGTTAAGTAAGTGAAATTTAACAACACTTATGTCATACATTATACACTTGTACATGGGGGTGAAAATTGACTGTAGCAATATATTTTTTTCTAAGATTATAGTTTGTGACATTCAAACCTTATATCATGACATATTGGTATAAAAAAATGCTTTATGAAAATACTGTGGAAATCCATACCTTCTCTTTTTTAACTTATAAGAAAATGAGATTAAAAAATGTGGACCATTAATTGCTTGGTAACAGGAAAAAAGTTTTGTGAAATGCTGAAATCGTTGAAGTCAAATGTCTAATCTCTTCATGATTATACAGGGGAACAATAGTTTCATCCTTTTATTTCTGGGGAACTCTATCCACTCTATCTAGCAATCCACCCCATGAACATAATATATATTTTTTTTTAATTTCCTTTAAAATATAATGCATTTTTTTTTAATGTAGCCGCGAGAAGCTGGTCCATCTGATGGAGAAGATATCATAGTGGCTAGGGAAGGGCTTGAGAATTTAACAGTGTGTATTGCTCTCAACCCGCCTACCCTGGATCAGCTGGACAAAGAGCATGCATGGAAAGATTTTATCATTGATCTGTTGCTTTTGTGTAAAACTCAGTGAGTAATGTTAAATTTAAATATTTTTTACACTTGGTAGAAAATTGTAAATTAAAACTATTAAGAATTAATTGCTTTTGGAAGAAAAAAAATGTAAATCATAACTCTTGTTCATGTTTATTAGAATTTTTCTTCTTGATATTCACAATAGGTGAATGTGTATCCCAAATTTCAGATCATGCTATTTTAGTCTTAAATTTTAACCTTCTGGTACCGGATGTTATTTGCTAATTATTCCCCCTGGCCCAGACATTATTTTGGAACTAGTCAAAATTTGATAGGCTTGTAAATTATCTTTTAACTTTTTTGTTTTAAACAATTGATAATAGAGTTCAGATAATTATATGTGTAGAAATGGAAAATGATGTTAATAAAACTGTTATTTCGGTTTACATTTTTCTTACATTAATCAGTATATTAAATTTACGACAATTAGAATTATTCTAAAAATAGATTATAGAAATTAAGATGTATAAGAAAAACCATAAAGCTGCTATTTCTGGGGTGAAATCAGTAACAAACCATAATAATAAAAGTATTTAATTAATTTTTAATTTAAAAAAAATTTATGGGTATATTAAAACGTTTAATTCAATAAAAATATAATAGGTTTTATCGAGAGTGCGTAAGTACCATTAACATTGCTGGGCAACAACAAAACAGATCCGCACAGAAAATTCATTTATTGGTCGATTTTCATAATTTAAAAACCAAAATTAAATTGACTATTCCCTTAACGGTTTAACATTCTGCCCGGGACAGCGGTGAAAGGTCATATCCTCTTTTTTTGTGTTTATATCCGGTGCCCCTTTATGTGCAAATTCACGCGCTCAGGACACAAGGAAACGATTCGGCTGATGAAAAAAGACGTGCCTGGTACCAGGAGGGTTAAAAAAAGCAATCTGGCTTTCATAGCAACATTTATTAATTATTATAATTAATTAATATTCTGACAGTTTTTATCATTGCTTTGAATTTATTATGATTTAAAGAGCTTGAATATCTTATTGCAGCCAAAGTATACGATCTTGTGCTGCAGAACAATTTTTGCAGATGTTTTCCCGGTGCAGCGTTAATCCCCGTAATCTCAAGTGGCTTGTCACTCTTCTGTTCACTAAACTTGAGGTAAGTTAACTTTTGTGTTTGAAAATACTCACTTTTTTAAATTGATTTTAATCCACATTCATAAAGTTAAAAGTCTTTCATAAAATTGTTTTTGAATGAGTGTGTAATGTAAAAATCTAACTGACACCAGACATAAAGAAGATGAGTGGTAGAAACAATCAATTGTAACTCAAAAACTGGCTTATTTCATCACTCATTTGTCAATCCGCATGAGAAAGTAGTTCTGTATTTAACCCCACCACTTATTTACAAAATTTAAAATAATGTGCAAGTAGTGCCTTAGTTAAACTTTTATATAAATAATTTCACTGTATATTTTATAAGTGTATTAATAATAAAATGCATGAATATTAATGAATGGTAAAGGGTACCTCACTCTCTTACATGGTAAACACTGTATGAAATGTAGAGCAAAAATTAGCCATGAAATATAGCACTTGCAGCAGATGAAGTTGAAATCGAGAATAATGTAATTTAAAAAGATTATCTCAAGAATCTATAGGTTACTGAACTTATGCATCTGAAAAACTTATTTAGATGACAAAAAGATCCATCAATCAGTATGGGGTGTTAGTTGTGGGTGTTACAAATGTGAAAGATTCAGATCATATTAGTTTTATATAGCTCAAATGATTCTACCAATATGTTTTTGAGTCCTCATCTAAATTACTGGCAGAACAAGTAAATTCTAATGGGGTCTTCGAATTCATTATTTGATGTTTGGTTATTTTAGTCTGATAAATCAAAGTTACTAAAAAAATAAGTGTTGATTCCAGATCATATTTGCAGTTGACAGTTTTTGGATTAAAAGCCTTTTGTATGTATAGTATGGCAGTAAATCTTGTATCCTTTTGGGTAGGAGGACAGAGTGAGCATTTATAAGTTTTAATATGAGACGACAAGAGGAGAGACTTAATTACATGTCGTTTTAAATATTTTTTTACAGACAACAGTCAAAGACAATGCTCAACAGTCCCATGAATATTTTAGTTTGTTATGCAAGTGAGTACAATTCACTAAATTATTTAATTGTACAAGTTCTTTTATGTAAGTGCAATGGGATGGGCTGATGCTCTCCAATGATATTTGAATATTCTCTCATTTTTAAATGACATGATGAATTGTGGATTATTTGTGTGTGCCTTTTTTTCTCCTTTAGATTGCTAAATCATGCATCCAAAGAGGGATCAATGACAGTAGAACCGCAGCTGAACAATGAGATAGCCTGGTTGATGGACGTTAGAGTTAGTATTTCCTTTGTGAAACTGCTCTTTTTGTTTTCATTAGCATTCAAGTGAAAGGCATGATGCTGTCATGAAAAGAATTACCAAAGTTAAGATTAAAGTTTTTTGTAACATCAGAAATAATTGGGCCTCAAGCCCACTTTTATTGTGTTTAAAATTTGATAGAATCACAATTATACCAACAATTTCATAAGTCTTTTGAACTCATCTTAAAGAATCGGATAGAGAAAATGCTGCAATGATTAAAAAATTTAATATTGAAAAACTGCTTTATCAAAATTTTAAAAAGTTAATTAGATTTATCATTGTCAGCTTGTCAATTCTTCTGTTGAAACTTTCACAATATTTTTAAAAAAAGATTATAATTAAATTTGATACAAAAGTCAGGTCTGGAAAATGAAGTCCAGTAAATCAAAGGAACCTTTATTGTTTCAAAGTATGCTGGTTCTACACAATGTTGATGTTTTCCTGTTCAAACCGACTTTCATAAATTTTCAACTGACTATTTCATGTTTCCCAGAATCAGTGTTTGAAGTGTGGTGAAATTCAGGTTGATGATGCTTTGCTAGAGGGTCGAATGTGTATCACAAAAGAGCTGCTATCATTCCAGTCGTCTGAGAAAAAATATCAAATTGGTTGTAAAATTGGAGGAGCAGATCTCATCAAGGTAAAGTTTGAGTGTGGAAAATACATTAATTTTCTTTTTGTTTTATGTAGCATTTTCCTTAATTTCCTAGACCTTTGTTATTCATTAGAGAAATTGAAGAATTTGAAGATGGTGGATTAGTGAAAGCTAAATGAAAATCATTTTTGATAAAAACTTTTATGCATGACCAACAACCAATTTCAACTTCTATTTAACATTGTCTCAAACTTTATTCCACCCTTTTTAGACTTTGGTGGAAGACTTTATCTTCCCAGCTTCCAAACTTGTCACTCAATGTCGCAAGAATGAAGCAGAATTTCCAGCTGAACATGCTGTTCCAGTTTGTTCCAGTCAGAATACAGTAGTGGCTGCCTATGACCTTCTTGTGGCCTTGTGTATGGATTGTGTACAGAACCTTCAGTATCTGGCCAACCTGATAATAGAGATGTATTATACAGGTCAGCAACTCTTTAAACATATTTTTTGTTAACCTCTGGAGACATTTGGTGAGGAGCTATTTTGGCAAGTATTACTATTTAAAAAATGTATACACAAAATAAACTTACTACTTTAGAAAATAATAAAATATCTATAATATGATCTGTATGAAACAGAATTATCATTTACGCCAAGGAGATATCCTGATTCTTAAACCTTATGCATCAATTTTTTAAAAAAATCTTTGAACTTGCTTTTTTGCATAATTTTGTTGACATTTCTTATTGTTGAAGCTTAAATTAGTCTAAACTAAGAAATTCTCAATGAGGGACGTATATTCCTTTTGGAATATTTTAAGGTCATGAGTCTTAAATTATAAGAAATTTACCATATATACTCGGACAAAATCTAGTGGAAAAAGTTTGGTGGTCGGCTTACGAGCGGGTCATAGGTGATTTCTGCATGGATATTGATTATCGGTGTTTTTATTGTAGATCATCAAGGTCCTTTTCTACATTCTACAAGATTCGACTGCTCTACCAGAAGCTATAATATATTATTAAGCATCTGCACTTACCTTATTTAATCATTTAATTTATTTTTGTGAACGTTTTAATAAATTGTTTTACAAATTTTGTTTTCAACAACGAATTTTAATGTTCGCGCTTTCCTCACTGTTAACCAAAGAATTTTTTTTTAAAATACCGATAACTCTTGCCTAACAAAGAGCACAAAGACAAAGATAGACAGTACTAAGTAAACAATCATAATGACCAATTTAGCTAGTAGTTTAAAAAAACTTGTACCATTTTGTTTAAGCTATCATTTTTGGGAGGTAGGCTTGCGAGCGGGTTATACACTTTTAATACTTTTCTCTTCCAAAAGTGGGAGGGGGGGGGCGGGGTTCTCTTGTGAACGAACGGGCGGTAGGTTGTGCTGGTGCGCCGTGGCGCCTACGGTGCCCACTTTTTTCAAAAGCCCACTTATTTGTGGGTAATATTCCAAAACTATATAATCAGCCAAACTATTAACGGCTCTTTTTACATCATTCCCTTTTCCAAAATGTCCAATGTCCCTATTCTTGAAACTACTTTGGTTATTGCCGTGTCTATGTCAGTTGTGGCTTTTAGTAGCTAATATTTCTCAAAGGAATTTAGGGGCGCCCATGGCGCCCACGTTTTTCAAAAGCCCAAGTAACTTAGGTGAATGTTGTTGCATGCGTTCGAATCAGTGTTCTGTTTACATCGTTCTCTTTTCCAAATTTAAAATATAAGCTCAAGCAATGACGTCATATAATATTTTATGGCGAGAAACACCACACGCTCTGTTAATCTCTAAACCAAAATGATACCTTTCTTTTTTTAACTGCTATGGACTGTTGTACTATGTCCCTCAACTTTACGGAATGACATGGGCTTTTATATATTAGATGGTTTTCTACTTTTTGTTTAAAAATGTCTTTAAAAGAAAATCTTTTAGCAGTCTTCTAAAGTTTTAAAGTAAACCAAGATTAGATTCTCTATTTTCTTTAAGTTATTGTGGAGTTATTAGCTGAAATAAAATTAAAATAAAATTTTATTATAAAAAATTTACATATATCTGCATTTATTTTCTTTATTGGGTTTCATGCCTTTTTTTCCCCCAAAACCAGCAATTCTTTTATTTTCTCTAATTTTTATAGACAGCCAACCTGTGATGGATTGGGAATATGTGCCCTTAGTTGGTCCACGACCCCCTCGTGGATTTGTGGGTCTAAAGAATGCTGGTGCTACTTGTTACATGAATTCTGTTTTACAGCAGGTAAATCAACTCATTGTGTGTGTTTGTTTTGAGACCATTGGTTAGGTTGGATTTTCTTTGTTGCTATTGTTTATTTGTTACCTCTTTTTACTTGTGACCAACATGTTTGTAAACTGTTACTAACAAATTTTTCCATAAATTATTTTTAAAAATCTTAACTGAAGACAAATTTGAGTTCGTGTAGCTGTCATCCTAACATAGTTTTACAACTATAAATATTGTTACTTTGATTAGTTTTGTGGTTTTATGGTAAACTGCTACCTTTTACTATTCAGAGAAAATCTTCAATGAACCACCAATGTATAGTTTAAATACTATTCTTAGTTGGCCCTTTTGCCATTAAAAAAAGTGTTATTTTTATTTCTTTTCTAGAATACTTAAATGTTTTAAATATTTATGAATATAAAACAGTTGCTTCCTATTCTTTTCAAATTTAGTTGTTCATGATTGAGCCCATTAGAAATGGTATTTTGGCTGTTGAAGGAGCAGCTGACAATGTGGAAGAGGAAATGCTCATCATTGAGAAGGAAAATAGCATGTCTTTAGTTAACACTGAAAAAGAAAATACAATGGTAAATTTTCATATCTCAAACAAAATCTAAAAATATTTACTCCCACTTTTAATTTTTTTAAAAAAAAAGCAAGTTAAACCTTTCTTAATTTCAGTGCAAAAACATCACAAATTTATGACAAAATAGTCTTTTTAAACAGGGTTTGGTCATATAGATTGAGAAAAATTGTCTCTCTTTTGTACTGGAGATGTTAGGGTTCAGCGACATAAAGGAATCAAGATAACCAATGAGGAAATTATAAGAAAAAGAGAGAATATGTCGGATTGCTTACAAAATATTGACTAATAAAGTTGGCAAGTTAACACAGGTTGAGATTAAGGGTTCCACTGTACATTCAATAAAAATATGATCAAGTAAAATAATGTCACAAAGCAAAAATTTTAATGTGGCAGTTTAAAAAAAAATAGAGTTTTGATTAGAGGTCTTACTTGCAGGGCTGTCAGATCAAAGAGGAGGATGTAGATGTAGGACAGATCCATTCTAAAGAAGATGAGAGGAAATCCTACAATCTTGGTGTGCTCAGACAGATTCAAGTGATATTTGGCCATCTGGCAGCCAGTAAACTGCAGTATTTTGTCCCTAGGGGATTTTGGAAACACTTCAAGTAATCTCAACATTACTTTTCAAAACATTCTTTGATTAATTTTTTTTCATATTAAATTATGTTTTTGGCCATATGCATTACGTATACAATCAACAATTCTTCATCTATCTAACCATTTCAAAAAACAATTTAAGTCATTCTTGTGTACAGATTATGGGGTGAGCCAGTTAATCTGAGGGAACAGCATGATGCCCTGGAGTTCTTCAACAGTCTGGTAGACAGCTTGGATGAAGCATTGAAGGCAATGAACCAGCCCAGTATTCTGTCACAGGTTATGGGTGGTTCATTTGCTGACCAGAAGATCTGCAAAGACTGCCCCCACAGGTACACAGATAACGTGATACAGTATTATTTAAATAAATCCAAATGGTGGTATACAGATATCTTAGTTTTACTGAAATAAGTCCATATCTATTTGTTTATATTGAATACTTGTCTAAAATTTCCTTGACTTATTTAGTTCACAATGTCCCTCTAGTTTATACATTCTGAACGAATGACATTTTTAAAATTGTTAAAAAGTGTTGATAATTTTAAAAGAATTTTTAAAATTGTGTTCATCATAGTTATTAATTTTTAAATTAACAAACAGTCATAAAGGCAGATTCTACACTGCTATGAATTTTCTGGGGCGTTAAGGTTGATTATACTAAAATGAAAATGACTAATAGATGAGCAGTTCATTTTAAGTGGGGGTTTTTTGTTTGAAAAAAATAATAAAAATTCCAATTTGTTATTTATGTTTTAAGATTTTTATTTGAATCCAGCTTTTAAAAAAAAATCAACATTTTAAACATTAACTTGTATGGCTGAAATGTTGGCCCTTTTTAACTTATATCTAATTAAATGGAATTATTTCTTTTTGAAAGTGAATTACAATTATTATATTCTATAAACATATATATAAATAACTTTTTTATGTTTAAAAAAACAATGTAGCCACAGCCAGTGTAAGATTAGGACTATTTTTAAAACCACAATAGTACTCACTATTATAAAGTTAATCATATGCAATTCACTTACAGTACTTAATAACAATATTCATTCCATTAAAATCATAGTCTCATATACCTGATATGGGTTAATAGATATATCATAATTGGTTTTAGTTATTTAATTGTACACATCAAATTTTTACACCACAACACTTTTGCATTTTACATTGTGGAGATTTATGTAAAAATTAAATGATTTAAAAACTGTTCTGATTAATAATATTTTTAAAATGTCAGAATTTACTTTTTAAAAATGTGTCATTTTTAAATACTATTTGCTTCTGTTATTCATTCTTATTTTCCTACTAAACAAAAAAAAATTAGATCGAATTTACATCCTAATAATCAAAGTTTTAAGGGTTAATGTATTTAGAAAAGCTCAATTGATAATAGCCTTTATCTATGCCTGCCAGGTATCAAAGAGAAGAAGCCTTCACAACATTAAATGTTGACATCAGGAATCATGCCAATTTGTTTGAGTCCTTGGAACAGTATGTGAAAGGAGATTTATTAGAAGGGGAGAATGCATACCATTGTGAAAAATGCAACAAAAAGGTATCATTTTGTCAATTAAAAGATATTAAATTAACATACATCTCAACCTGATGTCCTAAATATTATACATTTTTCATAATTTGTCATTTTTTATTGCATGTTTTGTAAACTTGTTTAAAAAAAGCTAATTGAGAGTAATCTTCCTTGAAATGCATGCATCTGTTTTTAAAAAAGATTTTCTATGTGCTATTTTCATAGTTTTTTTTCTCATTTTATCAGTTATAGGTAACTGTACTGGTTGACATGTATGGTATTGGTGATATTTTAATATTGTAAATGAAAATAAAGAATTTTTGTAAAGTCGGCCCTATCGAGGCATACTTTAATTAAAATATTCTTTTAAGAGTTAAAATGGAATAAACAATAGATTGATTCTCTTTATTCAATATGCTTAGCTTACATATAAAACTAGTATCCCATAATTCCAAGTTTAACTAACAATTATTTACCTTTAACAGGTGGATACAGTCAAGCGACTTGTGATAAGAAAACTGCCAAAAATTCTCGCAATACAGTTAAAACGTTTTGATTATGACTGGGAAAGGTACAAATTATATTTATTTATTAATGTTTTTGCTTCTTAGAAACATTTTAAGTGTATAATTTATTGCAAATTTATGAGAATAAATGAGTTCATTTAAGTTCTTATGTTCAGAAAATTTAAAGATTAATTACAACTAAATAACAACAAAATAATTTCTCTAAAAAAATTTCGGAAGCAAAATGCTTTGATATTTTCTCATCTGACTCTTAAAAATGAGATAGAAAATAACTATTAGGGGAAATTCAACATTGATGCATTTATAATCGCCAGTGTTCAATTTCCCCGATACAGAATGGATACCAGTTTCTATAAAATGTATATAATAATAGGTTGGGCATAGTTAGGTGGATGGATATATGTTATTAATTCAAATATTTATCATGTGCCCCGGGTAATAGATGCATTATTTATTTATAATTTCTGTCTAAATTTTAATAAAGCTATTTAAAATTAATTTTCCATACTAGAAAAATGCATTTGATTCTGTTTTACTTATTGTTTGAAGGGAATGTGCAATCAAGTTCAATGATTACTTTGAGTTTCCTAAGGAGTTGAACATGGAACCATATACTGTACAGGGACTAGCCAAAATTGAGGGTAAGACATTCAGTGGACAGAAAGTAGTGCATTCAGTTAACATACACATTAGTGCTTTCAGTTAACATGTTGACAAGCGTATTCAGTTGAAAAAAAATAGATAAAATGTTCTTCTTGTATGCGTTGGCCCATGACCAATGTTTTCATAATTCTGGTCATATGTATGTTGAGGGGTTTGCTATGTTGTAAAGGCTGCTCACTGAGGGACTGAAAGTTGGAGAGCAAGAAGCAATAGAGTCTTATGTGTCAAGATTTGTCTTGACTGATACTTGTGACTGATTGCTTTTGCCAGGAACAAGCAGCTCCTGTACATTGCTTTTGTTGTTATGTTTCATAACTAACTGTTATGGACTTGTGTTTGTAAAAGAGGGGCGAGTTTTTTATTTAATTGCTTAAAGGCGCATTCATATAGTTTACATGAATGGTTCAATGTTGACAAAAGTTTTGTATGTAAGAAGGATGAAAATAGAAAAGAGAATTTTAAATGCTATTTATCCTTTAAAACCTCTGCATGGATTAACAATACAAACTGGAATTAGTAAATTTTAAAAAAAAATGTCCATGAATGTAGATAATTTTCTTCTTAAATTTAGTTGCCAAACAACTAATATAATAATATTAGGGATGTATTACCATGAGGTTAAGTAAATTTTAATAGTTCGATCTTTATCAATAATTTAAAATTGTTATAAAATTTATAACATAATTAATTATATTCAACAGGAGAAATAATTGATGAGTTTGATGCAGCACAGAGCACAAAATACAGATTAGTTGGTGTTTTAGTTCACAGTGGCCAAGCTAGTGGTGGTCATTATTACTCTTACATTCTTCACAGGTAACACAGCCTTATACTAGGTATTCTAAATGAAAATTTCAAATTATAACTACATACAATTTGAATATTCCCCTCTATAGTACTTATCTTCATTAGAACAGAACAACAAAAATTATTATTCTACTACGAGTAGTTTTTTATTTATGAATTTTTTTAAATTCCAAAATGGCCGCCACCACTAAGGGTGCAAAAGTGTGTTTTCGACACCCTGTAACTTTATAAATAACTCTTCCAGAGCTTTCAAACTTCTTTCCCTCACAGAGAAATATACATATAACAAACTCAATTTTTTTCAGGTCTGTCACAGTGTTATAAATTATCATTTAATTCATTCCAAAATGAGCTGAATCACAAATTGAAAAAAAATAAAAAGTGAGACAAAAATTCAATTTTACTTCATTTTTAAAAAATCATAAAAAATTACTCAAATGAGTTAGAAATATAATTTTACTATCATCTCAAAGACAATTCAAAGCTCTTTATCAACAAATTAACTAGCAGATGATAAAGTAAAACTAAAATAAACTAGAATTTTTTTAATTGTGTATGGTCACAAAAAGTAAGAAATTTGAAGAACTTTAAAAAATCACAACAAATTAACCAAGTAAGATATCAAAGCCAAAATTTGACCATATTGTTTACACTATTATAATGTTAATAGAAAATATAAAGACTTATTATAAAATGGACACATAATGTAAAAAAAAATCCCCCAAAAATACATAAATTTGATAAATAATTTAGTTATAGAGAACTGCAATTCAGTACTGACAGCGTCAATTTATTTCTTTTTTATTAATGTAACTTAACATATCAATTAATTATAAGTCTGATGCCTTATTTGCATGTCGAATGGTTTGAAGATAGTTCCATACAATGGTTTTCTGTTTAGGCTTCCACAATACATACATCAAAAGCCTGTGAAAAAGAAAGTGCATTTTGATTTTTAGTTATCTAGCAATAGTAATTGTATAATTAAATTAATAGTAATGTTTATCAATTTATCACTAATGATTATATCCAGAAGTTAATATTAATACTCCCTTTATTAATTACTAACCTGCACCAATGTTTAACAATTAATTTTAAAATGAATAATTACCCTCATGTTTTTTGCTGGAACTTGAATAGAGATCTCTGTTAACTCTGTTGTAGTTGTAGCATGAGTATAAATAATTTCATGTACCCAGTTATCTTGTTTGGTCTTTATCCACTGCAATAATATTAACAAATTTCAAAGTATATTACAATTTTAAGGGAATATATCGATACATTTTAAAAGTAATAGTAATAGGCTTTGGGGCTACATTTATTGATATATTTTAACAACTAAAGCTAAAAAAATACGGTAGGATTACTAAGATTAAGCTTAGACTCAGACATTTCGGAAAAGGGGTGAAAACATAACTTCAAAAACGTATTAAAATTAAATGAATGAATCTATTCAAACTCTATTGTAAACATTTTAGCAAATCATATATATGTAGTTCTTAATTACTTTGATTAATCATTCAATTAAGAATATCTTCAGTTTAAAAAAAAACATAAAAATTATAGAATAAGCATTCTATCACCCCCGGCTAAATAATGCTTTGACCCAGAGCTAAGTTTATGCTCGAATCGATAGCACACTGAAAGTTTAATGATTTATCGCTGATCGTAGACAAATAGCATTTATATAAATAAAATGTATTAAAATAATTGAAGATTTAATAAAACTAGAAGTACATTTCATTTATTACTTCGTTATTGTAAATTAAATACAAAGGAATTTCAATAACCCTTGATCGTCGTTTTGCGTGGTAGTAAGAATCTGGCATTAATTATCGATAACTTCTACATTAAATCACAAATGAACTAAATTAAAAGCACATTTTAATTAAATTAAACATGCTTCAAGTTTAGATTGAGTTTTGACTTACCTTTTTCAGCATTTAAATCCATAAAAAAGGTAAAAAAATTTGATAAAAACACTAATAGCATTACTTAGGTCATGATTCCTTTCTCATCCGGCGTAGGACGTGGCGGGGTTGTTTACACTTTTTTTTGCAGACGTGGTGACTTTAGTTCCCGGAAGAATCGGAATTATGGGGTGTTCACAAAACTATAACAGTTTTATTGTCCTTTGGATGACCTTTTTGAATATATATTTTTGGGCGCTGTAAAATGACGTTTTCATGGGAAAAAATCAATTTTGATTGAATAATCGATGTTTTATACCCTTTAATTTCATAATAACGCAACAAAAGAAATATCAGGTGATAGAACTATATTTCCTCTTTCTAAATCAGTTGGGTTGTTATGCGTAGGTATAATCCGATCGCGCCGGTGAAAATAGGCGCGACGCGACCTCGCTAAAAGAATTTTCCGTAAATTTCGGCAGCTCATTTAGAATACCTACTTATACCTTTCAACTCTAGAATTTCTTTGATAAGATTGTTTCTAGTAGTTCCTAGTTTCTATTTTACAAAAAATAATTTAAATACTCTTTAGTTATTTTCAAATACAAATTTGGTTTTGGTTTTTTATTTTATAGATCACCTAATGATCCTGCACCTAAATGGTACAAATTTGATGATGGTGATGTGACAGAGTGTAAGATGGAAGATGAGGAAGAAATGAAAAATCAGTGTTTTGGTGGAGAGTACCTTGGAGAAGTCTATGATCATATGCTAAAACGGTTAGTAACAATAGCTAGTTTTGTGTAACTGCTTTATGGACACTAAAGACTAAGTGAAATGTTAATTACCGTTTAAAAAAAAAGTCAATCTGAAAGGGTTATAAAAAATGTTTGATGAACAATTTGGAATTAAGGTAAATACAATTCTTGTTATTACTTTTCATGTCAAGAAAGAATAGACGTTGAACAGATTAAATAAATCTGACTAAAATAATAAGTTAGACGTAGGGAAAAAAACAATTTTCTTATTCCGTATGCAAGAACAAACATACAAATTCTCGTTCTTCCTGTCTGGAATTTGGACATGGAATGGGTAGTCTGAGGAAACCAGTAAAACCAACACACTATCAACATTTAAAACTCTAATAAATATGCAAGACGACATAAACCATGGAAAAGCGTAGAATACAATAATCTTCTGTATAGTAGGAGAGTCTGTAACAGATATGTTAAGTAAACATTGCCTTTTTTAATGGCAGTTAAGAGATACTTAAATTGTTATTGAAATACATAAAAGCCAGTTCTGGCTATCTAATAATAGTTTCAAGCTTGGCCAGCTGAAATAACATTTCTCTGTGGCATTAAGTTTTTAATTTTGTTATACTTCAAAAAATAAAATAGGACCTCCTCCCTACAGCTCAAAGATTAGAAATTTGTATTAAATGTTATTAAATTTATCTTGGGGCTAAAAGTCAATTATGTCATGACAGATAGAAACAAGAAATTAATCTTGTAACAAACCAATACTATTGAAGACTTTTTATGATCCTAGTATGCATGAGTTGTGTTTGGATAACCATGATCAAAACCACACGATGTCCAGTAGCTTATTTGTTACTTTTTTAGTATTTTATCAAAATAAAAGAAATAGTTAAAAATCTTTGTACATTTTTTACAGCTCTGCATTCCGACGCCAGAAGCGATGGTGGAACGCTTACATTCTGTTTTATGAGAGAATCGATGATTTGACAGAGGTGGAGATCAGCAAAGAAATGAACAGTCTTTCATTAGGTACGAGATGTTTTGTGAAACTTGAAAGAAAATGATTTTACTAAATTACTTTAATTTAATTTTTAAGAGAATACTGCATTTAGATTTGTTCATTAGTTTAAGAGTAGTAGTCTTATTCAAAGTGGTAGATAATATTTATAAGTAGTTGATCAATGCCACCCAGGGGTCAAATCAAGTTGTTTTTTTATTTTAATATGAGGGCCCCCACAGACAACTGCCTTTTATTATTATAGATTTATTTGCACCATTTTGGGTTAACTTAATTAACCACAAATAATATTTTTCTTCATATTTCATCAGCTAATTCCTTACCCCCAATTAAAATGCCCCAAGCCATAGAGAAGGTGGTGAGAAGAGGAAACATTCGGTTCATGCATGAAAAAAGTCAGTTCTCAGTGGAATACTTTACATTCATGAAGAAGCTGGTTGTTTGTAACCAGTTCATTATCAACCAGAGCATCATTGAGGCCAAGGTGGTAAGTTCAGACGGGTGATAAGTTTCTCAGCTAATAATATCTCCATAAAAATGGTAAAGGCTAGTGCTCTGACAGGGAATTTTTCTCATAAACCCTACCAAATCCGAGCTCCCCAAGCTAATTTGCCCCCTATTCCTGGCCTCCCCAGCAAAAATAAAGAAAATGTACATGGGTTAGGAAATTGCTAGTATCATGCAAACCAGTGGTCAGAATGAGCTCAAACATTTAGATGTAGCAGGAAATAGGCCTAACTTCCATCCAATGTTCAATTTAGCTGAGCAGATATCTAGCACCGCGCAGCAGTTTATAGTTACCGCTCATCAAATTTAGTAAAAATTTTATTAAAAATGGATTCTGTACAACTTTGCACCAATGTTCCCTGTAAGCTGTGCAGCCACGCAGGTTTTCAACCGACACCGCGCAGCAGTTTAGAATTACCGCGCAGCTAATTTTGTTTTACTAAAAAAAATATTTTAATTCAAATTTTTAAAAAATTTTTTTTTAGAAGATATTTGTTTATTTAGTTGGACAATGCTTCTATCTAACGCCAGTATTGCGCCTTGGAGTGGTAGTCTTCCCAGCAGGTTGAGCCATGCTTTACACAGAGGTATTTTTTGCACATAGAGCACCTGACGCTGGTCTTGACCTTGTGTGGGTTGTGCTTGTATGCTACTCCAGGGTGTGCTCTGTTGTAGTGAAGGTGTTTTTCCATGCAGACAGTGCAGACATGATTGGAAGCAGTTGCTTCTGGAATTTCAGGCCAGTGGTTGCCTAGTGGCGTTGGGGGCATGGTTCCAATTGTCCTAGACGAATGGCTGTTGAGTGGAAATTGCCAATCAGGTCAATGCAGAGTTTGTGGATATATCTAGTTTATAAAAAATTGGCTTTTTGTCAGCTGCTTCTAGTTTAGACACATAGATAACAAATGAATTGTAGCAGGCCCACATGAAAAATTTGATGAAAGGGCGACATTGTCACCACGAAAATCTACACGCCCACTTCCCATAACAGTTGGTCTAGCTCTGGATCTATCATCATCATCACTTGACCTATCACTATCGAGATCATGATCCATGTCAACGTCACTAGAACTAGAATAATCATATTGATGAAGCAGTTAAACAAGGTTGTGTACTCGCACCAACACTGTTGGCAATATTCTTCTCTGTACTGCTTCGATACACATTGAAGGATAGTAGTGATGGAATCTGGTTACAAACCAGAGCTGATGGAGGACTCTTCAACACTGCCCGGCTCCGAGCCAAAACAAAAACGACAGATGTCCTGATTCGTGAGCTACTCTTTGGGGATGATGCGGCACTACTAGCACACACAGAAACTTGTGTCAAGCTTTTCCAACGCCTGCAAAGAATTTGGTCTTCAAATCAACTTGAAGAAGACAAACATCATGGCCCATGACATAAGTTCTCCTCCTACCATCAATATCGACAATGAAAAATTGAAGGTTGTGGACAGCTTCACCTACTTGGGGTCCAAGATCTCCAATACACTGTCTATCGAGGACGAAATAAACAGTAGAATTGGCAAGGCAGCTGCCACAATGGCTAAACTAAATAAACGGGTCTGGCAAAACACCAAGCTAACGGAGAAAACCAAACTGTGTGTCTATCGAGCCTGTGTCATCAGTATGCTGCTATATGGGAGCGAGACATGGACCACTTATACATCCCAAGAGCGCAAGCTTAATAGCTTCCACTTGAGGTGCCTGCGTCGCATCCTTGGCATTAAATGGCAAGACAAAGTGCCAAATAGTGAGGTCCTGATACATGCCAATATCCTAAGCATGTTCTCAAACCTTAGTGAAAGACGCCTGAGATGGCTAGGACATGTAAAAAGAATGAGCCCTGGCCGCATCCCCAAGGACCTCCTATACCGAGATCTGGCATCAGGAAAGAGGAAGACAGGTTCCCCACGTCTGCGATTTAAAGATGTCTGCCAAAGGGACTTGAAAGCAGCCAGAATATGCACAAGCGACTGGGAGTGTAAGGCAAAAGACTGATTTACATGGCGCACAGTTGTAAAAGAGGGGGTCATAGTAGCCGAGGAACAAAGGATGGTGTAGGCTACAGACAGAAGAGCTAGGAAAAAAGCCAAAACATTAGGAAGCACAGAACACGTGTGCAAAAGATGTGGTAAAGACTGTCACTCAAGGATAGGACTGCATAGCCACTTGAGAAAATGCAACCCAACCCAACAGTGATGCACCATCGTCTTGCGAGACGGAAGGATGCCGAAGCAAAATGCTTCATTGCCTTCTGAATCGTCTAAAGCTTCCATTACCTTCTGCAGTGTGAAATATGTAGGCCTTGCTCTTTTTCTTGTGGAAGTGCTCGGTTCATTCACCAATCTTTTCATGGTTGTTGTAAAAAAAAATCAATGTAATCACTAACTCACTGCTTTATTCAAGGAAGAAACCATTTGTAAACACTAATCTTACAACAACTGCGAGATTTAATAACGATTGGCTGCTATTTTTAGTACTACTTTAAGTGTTATCCCAAAAACCTAGAATTCGGTAACTCCGTTATATAGTAATTAAATCAATCACCTAATAATCGGTAACTGGCATAGGTAGGGTTAAAGCAGCTTAGTTTTACTTATTTAGTTAAATTTTTTTTTATCTTAATTTAAAGCTAAATTAATTTAGAGCAAGTAAAATTTAGTATAATTTTTTTAAAAACAACATGCTTCTATTTTAAATGTAAATTCTTAATAGATGTGATTTGAATTTGTACCCTCTTTCATGCATGTAGAAACACCGCTCTGTCAATTGGTTCCATTAAGAAACTTCTATCTTTTTATTTACAGACTCAAGAAATTGAGCAGATATCCATGATAAGTACTGAGCTGGCATCCAAATTCCTATTTAATGTTGGTTTCAAGACAAAGAAGTCTCTCAGGTACTGGATGATTTAAGTGACAATTTAATCACATATCCACTAACTGTCCAGCAAACATCATGAGTATTATTATTTATGCTCCTTTTGGGGAAATTTGATCTTACACAATTTTAATTTGTGTATCTAAAGTTGGATACCTTAAAGTTCCATCTGAAGTAAATGTCTCCTGTGAGCCTTAACTAAAGACCAAAAACAAAGCACTTCACACACTGTTTTCAAGATTTTAAATTATTAAAAAATTTTGGAACAATTTGATCAGCAAGATGTCAGTAGCTTGGATTTTAAAGAAGAAAAAAAAATGCATTGTCAACATTGAAAATTATCCTATTAGTTGTTGCTGCCAAAATATGTTCCATTTTGAAAAGTTTAATTGCACATTGTCCATTCCTTATTCCTCATCAACAGTTACTTGTTCCATCTGTCTAACAGGGGCCCTGCTGGGGAGTGGTCAGAAGCCCTCCACATTCATTTCCGGATAAGCAAGAATGTGCGATCTTGGTTTGCCCTCAATGTTTTATTCAAAAATCCCAACATTCTTACTGAATATTTGCTGGAGTGTCCATCATCTGAGGTTAGTTGTGGGTTCCTTCCAATAAAGGGCTTTTAACTTTTACACTGATGAAACCATTAAATACAATTGAAACAAAATTATGGAGCAACATCGTATTGGCTTGTTCTTTATCAACATGAATTTATACATTCATTATCATCATTAAAGTTTAATTTGACAAAGCGCGGTAATGCGCGCCTAGCCTCTATTACCAAAGCGCGGTAAAGCGCGCCTCGATAGTACTCTTTTTAGAATCGGAATCACAGAAAGTAAAAACTATTCAGTGCGGGATAGAAGATGTATTCGAATTCCGGCAATGGCGGCGATTGTCTTCGCTCGTGTTTTCGCTCGATACGCGAAGTTTCGGGGTAGTTTTTACGTATTTTTTTTTGGAAAATGTGATTTCGCTATACTTTTTTGTAAAAATAATAGTACTTAACTACAGGTAAAATACAAAACGGTCTTTTGGATAATTTAAAATAACCATTCTTATCCTAAAAGATGAAGTCAGTATGACAGTAACATTATAACTACATTTACAGCAATTTTTTAAATTTCATAACCAGTCGATCGCGATATGGGAAATCCTTACAGGACTGAGGCAGAAGTTTACCGAAAACCTTATGGGGCTTTAAACGTTAAACTAAACTGTAACAAAAAATTGTTCTTCAGAATTATTTACCGTTTCCTCATTAAAAGGGCATCATTTTTTAAGTAAGAAACCAAAGTTGCTGTACAATACATTTTTAAATCATGTGTAGGCGAAATGAATCATTTTTTACAATCAATTTAAAACCTTCGTAGGTGAGAGGAACATTTGTGAAGATATTTGTGATATTGACCAGTCTAACGCTAATGGATGGACCATGTCCACAAGCCATTTCATCTCTTTCAGGTTAGTGTATCAAACATGGCTGTTGGAATAATTATTTATAACTGTATAATAATTTTAAAATAATGATTAGCAAGCTGAAAATATATATATATATATATATTGAGTCTTGAGTGAGAAAAATTAATTTTTTAAAATTAACCTAATTTCTGAATTTATTTCAAAGCTGCTAATGCCCAACTAGACCAGAATGCAACTTTGAGTGACCACCTACTTGTCGCTGCTCTCTCATTACTGAAAAAGGACATTTCTGAGCATGGTCGTCATTTACAGCAGTACTTTCACTTGTTTCTCATGTATCTCAGCATGAACCCCAACAATCCAGAAATGAATCTAAAAATTGTGAGCCTTTCATCTTATTCTTTAACTTATGATAAAAAAATTTGATTTAGAGTTGTTACGATTCACAAAGGAAAATTTCATCTTTAGTTACAATTTTTTTTTCTTTTTCATGTTTTTTGTTTTTGAGATAAGATTAAAAGACAAAATTAACAAACAAACCTTTCAGCATTTGTTGAATAGGCATAAAAATGATATTTTTTAAATTTACTCAGTAATATACAGATATTTGGTTAGATGTATAATAGTTGGATTTAACTGCAGGAATAATTGTAATAAAGGTTAAGTAAAGAAACTTTCTTTGTCTATCATTCAGAAACTTCAACTTTTGAAATTGAGGGTACCTGCTCAGTTTATGCTTGTTGCATTGGATGAAGGCCCCGGCCCACCCATCAAGTATCAGTATGCTGAGCTCAGCAAGCTTTACTCTGTAGTATCCCAACTGGTGCGGTGCTGTGATGTGTCTCAAAGATGTCAGTCATCAACGGTGAGCTCCCCTTTCCTGTTTTGATTATGACACTCTGACCTGATAGTATGACAAAATGAACTAGCAAGTAGCTCTTTTATAAGTTCCACAAATCACTGAAAGGTCCCCCATAATATGCTATCTTAGAATGTGCCATAACTAGTAAGTAATAGAGAGAAAAAAATCTAGCCATTTAGGAATTCGTGAAGTCTGGTAAATTTCACTTTCCTGTTAAGTGCTTGATTCATCAGCACATTGTTTCATTTCTGAATTTTCAAGATTTTTTTTTCAAGTTAAACCACACAAAGTCGATTCAAAACGTTGGGTCAGCCATTTGTAATGGCTAACAATTAGGTTTGACTACAATTGGTTGGTTATTCCTTGATTGTAACACATTTTTTTTTAGCAAAGTACCGAAAAATAAGTACACTATTTTAACCATTCAGCAGCAAATTGGAAATTACCCAAAAATCGGGATAGCAGTCTGATAGGGTTAATTTAAAAAATAAACTAGTAAATGATAATGGCTTTAAATGTAAATAAAAGCCATAACCAATGTTCCTTCTATGTTTCGCTGGTCCGAGTGCAAAGAGAAAATACCGGTGTGCAAAGTTGCGCAATATCCATTTTTGATGCAATATTTTATAAAATTTGCTGCGCTGTAATTCTAAACTGCTGCACGACGCCAGTCAGATGTCTGCACTGCCACGCAACCACGTAGCTTAAAAGGAATATTGGCCATAACTAATACTTAACAATCATTTATATGATGGTTTTATTCATCAGAATTTATACCCTTGTTTTCAGAATCAGCCACCTCTTCCTAACCCCCATGGTGACCCACTGTGCTCTAAACCGCTGATGCTCATACAGCACCAGGTGGCGGATATATTATACGGCCGTAGTGTCTATGTCAAGAAGATCATTGAGGAGGCCAATGCTGTAGATGAAACAGCAAAGCTGTTGAAGGTAATTTGAATCTTATTTTTAAATAATAAGAAAAATATTATTTTATACATATCTTTAACTATTTTTTTAAAACAAGTTTATATTCAGTAATAGTTAATATTCAATTTTTCTTAAGTTATGAATTGAAATCAAATACAGTTAAGCATAAGTTTAACACACACACATTTATATATGTGCTCACTATTTTCCTTCTCCAACTTAATGTTAAATTTCAATATTAAAACAATGTCCATTTATTTCCAGTATTGTTCCTGGGAAAATCCCCACTTCTCCTCTGTGGTCCTCAGTGAGTTATTATGGCAGGTAAGGGACTTTTGTGTTTACTTGTGTTGTGCTTTTTTGAGAGGCAATAAGCAATTTTTTAAAATAAAATTATTTAAAAATTTTGATCAGCCCACTTCTATCACTACTTTTTATTTACATCCTACATCTTAACACAGCCTCCCATGCTATGTTATACCACATAACATTTTGGCCTTATATTATACTATAAACAATCAGGGTGCTTCGCAGTGTTACTTCCATAGGTTATAACTCTTCTTTTTGCATTTTTTATCTTGATTCTTAAGTTTTGTGAATTTTTTGTCATAAGTCTCCCCCTATAAAAACTGCTAGGCATTTTTATTAACTATCCTCAAAGGTTGCATATTCCTATACCTATGAGCTTCGACCATATATGGATCTTTTGCTACAAATGCTGCTTTTAGAAGATTCCTGGCAGACTCACCGCATTCACAATGCACTGAAAGGAATCCCTGATGATAGGGATGGTCTGTTTGACACCATTCAAAGGTCTAAGAACCACTACCAAAAGAGGGCATACCAGTGTATTAAACTAATGGTGGCTCTATTCACTCAGTAAGTCTTTAAAAATGCAGTTGCTTTTAACATTTCAGTTTACTTCTATCAACTTTTTTCTCTAAGATTATGATAAAGTTGAATATTTTTCTATTTGAGCAAGGTGGCTTTTGAACCACTTTCTCAACTAACTTTCTTTCATCCAAACCTGGTTCATCATTAACCTGACAATTTCACTCATCCAAACCTGGTTCATCATTAACCTGACATTTTCTCTCATCCAAACCTGGTTCATCATTAACCTGACATTTTCTCTCATCCAAACCTGGTACATCATTAACCTGACATTTTCTCTCATCCAAACCTGGTACATCATTAACCTGACATTTTCTCTCATCCAAACCTGGTACATCATTAACCTGACATTTTCTCTCATCCAAACCTGGTACATCATTAACCTGACATTTTCTCTCATCCAAACCTGGTTCATCATTAACCTGACATTTTCTCTCATCCAAACCTGGTTCATCATTAACCTGACATTTTCTCTCATCCAAACCTGGTACATCATTAACCTGACATTTTCTCTCATCCAAACCTGGTACATCATTAACCTGACATTTTCTCTCATCCAAACCTGGTTCATCATTAACCTGACATTTTCTCTCATCCAAACCTGGTACATCATTAACCTGACATTTTCTCTCATCCAAACCTGGTACATCATTAACCTGACATTTTCTCTCATCCAAACCTGGTTCATCATTAACCTGACATTTTCTCTCATCCAAACCTGGTTCATCATTAACCTGACATTTTCTCTCATCCAAACCTGGTACATCATTAACCTGACATTTTCTCTCATCCAAACCTGGTACATCATTAACCTGACATTTTCTCTCATCCAAACCTGGTTCATCATTAACCTGACATTTTCTCTCATCCAAACCTGGTACATCATTAACCTGACATTTTCTCTCATCCAAACCTGGTTCATCATTAACCTGACATTTTCTCTCATCCAAACCTGGTACATCATTAACCTGACATTTTCTCTCATCCAAACCTGGTACATCATTAACCTGACATTTTCTCTCATCCAAACCTGGTTCATCATTAACCTGACATTTTCTCTCATCCAAACCTGGTGCATCATTAACCTGACATTTTCTCTCATCCAAACCTGGTACATCATTAACCTGACATTTTCTGTCATCCAAACCTGGTGCATCATTAACCTGACATTTTCTCTCATCCAAACCTGGTACATCATTAACATTACATTTTCTCTCATCCAAACCTGGTACATCATTAACATTACATTTTCTCTCATCCAAACCTGGTACATCATTAACCTGACATTTTCTCTCATCCAAACCTGGTACATCATTAACCTGACATTTTCTCTCATCCAAACCTGGTACATCATTAACCTGACATTTTCTCTCATCCAAACCTGGTACATCATTAAAATGACATTTTCTCTCATCCAAACCTGGTTCATCATTAACCTGACATTTTCTCTCATCCAAACCTGGTACATCATTAACCTGACATTTTCTCTCATCCAAACCTGGTACATCATTAACCTGACATTTTCTCTCATCCAAACCTGGTACATCATTAACCTGACATTTTCTCTCATCCAAACCTGGTACATCATTAACCTGACATTTTCTCTCATCCAAACCTGGTACATCATTAACATGACATTTTCTCCTACAACACAACCCATGGGGTGGGATAACTTTTAAACCCTTTCAAATTTTAATCTAAATCCTGAAATCAGTTTGAGAGATAGAAACCAAGTGTTTATGTCATGTTTATGGGAAGACAATTTAAATATAATTTTCTACAATGTGAATTTGCTTTAAATTTGAACTAAAAAATATGATTATATCAATTGGCTGTTAATTTAAAAAAGTTGACAACTGATTAACAAAATATTAATTAAATATTCAGTAAAAATAGCCAAATGGCACACAGAGTGGCCAAATAAAAACTCTAAATTTGGGGGAGGGGGTAGGCAAGTAATGATGAGAGGACATCACAACTAACTGAACCAAACAGCCAAATTGACTAACAGCCATCCATGTCAGACTCAGTGAAAGAATGAATGAAATTATTTCCATTTTCAGCTGTGCACCAGCAGCATCTTTGCTCCAGACCAATGGTGACATCAAGCGTAAATGGACCTGGGCCATTGATTGGCTCAATGATGAGATGGAGAGGGTAAGCTTAGCAGCTGTGGGGAAAATTAAATTTTTAGTGAATGTTTGGTCTTATAAGTTTCACTAAGAGAAACTTTGTTCTCTCTCTAATGTCATTATTTTGTAGCTCTTCAACAAAGCAATAGCTACCCCCATAACCAATGTTCCCTTTAAATTGCACGGCCGTGCAGATATCTGACAGATGCCGCACAGCAGTTAGAAATACCCCACAGCAAATTTTGTAAATTAATGCACAAAAAATGAATGCTGTGCAACTTTAGACACGGACAAACGAACCTTAGAGGGAACAATGCCGGTAACTTTCTTTCATGAAACGCTTTTTTAGAAAATGTTAACCATTCTCCTTTTATTTCAGTAAATTTTCCCTTTTTGTTTTTATTCAATTTATTTTATCCCCAACAAAATCTTGTTTTATTTGACAGCGCCCATATCCTGGTAACACTCAGTATCAGACTTACAACAATTGGTCACCTCCAGCCCAGTCTAATGAGACTAGCAATGGGTGAGAAACAAGTTTTAAGAACAAAAAATTTCTTTTACCCAATTTTTTTAGTACCATTCTTTTTGGCATGTAGTCCCAAAATGTATAAAAATAAATAATAATACATACTTTGAATGAATCCCTTATTTGATGAAATGATGACCTGAATACTATTGATGATGTTATCTTGACTATCAGTTCAGTGAAGGTTTAGGGGCTCTGGGATCATTTGTCAATTATATACACACATGAGTAGCTCATGAAAATTTAACAATTTAAAAAAAAACTAATATAACACTGAAGGTTCTTTCAACTTTAATCCTTTGACTTCATCAACATTCCTACAGTGTTTCTTTGTGATAATTAGATTGATTTAAAAAAAAATAAATAAAGAGAGAAAAGAATGTTTACTACTGTTATTTACATCCTCCAACTAAGAAAAATGAAAATATAATTTGATTCCTTACTTACTTTTACTGGGACATCACTTTCTTTTTGAAGAAATCAAGATGCATTTATATAATTTTGTTATGAAGTCATGTCAGCTAAATATTACTAACCAAGTGGTTGAGAAATGTTTTAACGATTATCAAATAGATTCACAGAGGAATGCTGAAAGTGATTTACCAGTTGTTAAATCTATTAACCATGGCAGTAGAATGTTGTCAGAGGGGATCAACAATTAATGGCATATCCAAATTATGAGAACTGTAAACAAAATGATGGTCTTATGTTAATAAAGTATTAAAAAGATTATCTTCTTTTGTCAATTAGGTATTTCCTTGAAAGATCTCAGAGTGCAAGGATGACTTTGGCTAAAGCATTTGAACTGTGTCCAGATGACGTAAGTCAAATGTTTTATATATACTGATAATATATATTACATAGATTGGACGATATTATACATACCACCAAATGGCAGCTGTTTTGAAATCGGCCACATTTGCCAATTCTGGTTGAAGTGGACTTAGAGCATTTGTTCCCTTAAGGTAGAGAGAAGATATCAAGCCAGGAGACAATCATTTTTCATTGTTCAAAAAATTAAGTTTTTAAATCCCTTATATTAACTTCACCGGCGTCTCTTTCTCTCTCTCTCTCTCTCTCTCTGTCTGTCTTGGGCGGGCGGAAAAACAGAAGTCAAAAATGACCCACTTCCCATGATCCGATCGAACTGAAATTTGGCACACGGACCCGTCTAACCTAACAATGCATCGTATCAAAATTTCAGATCGATCGAACGTACCGTAATTAAATGAATGCATTTTTAGTTTATCCTTATATGAGGTATGTAATTTCAATTCACTGTTTGTTATTGTTTTTTTCCCAAGTGAATGTTTGAGTTGTCACGACCCATCGAATTACCGGGTGCTTTTGTTTACATTTTACGTGTCATGCTGAGCTCAGTCAGGGTTATGAAGCAAAGTTGAGTTAAGAGTTAGAAAATACTGTTAGTTATGTCTCATATATAAGGGATTTATAGTCAAAAACTTTGTTTTTACGGGTTTGTTTTATTTTACTGCTTATTTTCATAATACACAATTTATTATAGGATTTTCAATTTTATTGTGCAAATGATTTTAAAATGTTACCAACAGGAGTTTGAAAATTTGTCAGAGTTTTTGATAATCAGCTTTTGTAGCTTTATTCTTAAAATTCCATCAGAATTTTTTTAATCAATTATGATGTTTAAATAGTATTTATGATACTTTTTATTTCGGTAATGACATCCCCTCTGAGGACGTCAGCTCTGAGGAAACCTTCCAGTGGGGGTAACTCCCTAGGTTGGCCATTGGTGATCCCCCGCTTTGCGGCAGTCCTTAAAAATAGAGACTTGTATGCTTTGTCGCGCCAAAGTTGTAGCAACTGGAAGTAATTAGTTCACTCGCGTCTGATGCTATAATATTTTGAAGTCGCAATTTTTCGCTCTGTATTTCTGGCATTGTATCCTATTCTATATCATATTTTATCTAATGCTGAATTAGTTTATATCCATGGGTCAGGGCTAAATTATATTTTTCCATCCCGTCAGGAACAGGAGGAGACGGAGATAGCAGATGACCAAGAGATCCATCCACCAGAGGAAGGAAGTGGTGCTACGACATACACCAGCCCACAGCCTGCTCACATGGAGTACCCTGTATCCCAAGTGGCCCCCACCGGCTCCTCATCTGCGCCCGCTCAGATCTCCCCCAGCCCGGCACAGCCATCTTCTGTCATGCAGCCTCAGCAGTCTGGGGTCCATCGTGGGGTCACCCCTCCTCATGTTATAAATATGGCCAATGACATAGCCCTCAGCTCTGGGCCCGTGACCGGAGGAAACGGAGTCGGCCTCAGCAGGGGCCTGTCTCCTCCTCCTGTCAATGTCAATATCAAACAGTCCTTGTCGTCACAGGCGCAGCGTCCGCCTAACCAGACACCGAGCTCATCGCCAGCCCTCTCCCCATCTCATGGCCCAACTCAGCATAGTGATAATCAGGAGACGGGGGAGGTGGAAGGCTGAGGAAAGTTCTAGGACCCAAAATGTTAAGTCATTAACCAGACTGGAAATAAGCTGTTTTTTTTTAAAATTAGAGTTCACTGTGAAACATTATAAAATATAAATAGGCATTCAAGAGCAGGTTTAGGTTAGGTTCATGACCAAAGACATTAGTTGGTCATCATGTGTACATGAATGTTTAAGTGATACATGACAGACATGTATTGTAGAAGAAATTGATGGAGATAGTTCTCCAGTGCACAGGGACTTGACTTCAGACTGAAGTGACACAGTTATTTGAGGGAAATTATTGTTCAGGAAAACCTGTTTGAATATTTAAATTTGTGTGGCCATCAAGAGAATCATCTTTTTTGCTGAGAAACTTCTGTTAACAAAAAAAAAGTTTTTAATCTTGGAAATATTTTATTTTTTGTATCCAGGGTTAAAACTATTACTATTAATAGTCACTGCATTTTTCAAGCCAACATGGAATGAAAGGATACGTTTGGTTCATTGTTAATCTATTTGTAAAGAGATATAAGAGATACGCAAGAAAGACAATAAAATTTGCTGTTTTTATGGTCCTGTATTCTATTTTTGTACCTGGTTGTTTAGGAGTAATGCTATTAGTCATTCACTTATTTAGGGAAAAAATATATTGTTTTTATTTTTAAAAAAATTTTTTTTAACATGAAAAAAAAAGGATTAGAAAGAATATCTTTGTACTGAATGGTTGATAAGTAATTATTGAAATTCAGCTGTTGTATGAATGCATCAAGTCATTAGATCAATGAAGAATTGCCGTAGTCAAGATCTTATAATGTAGAAAATGTCTTCAAGCTTTTTCACTACCCCTTCCACTGCCCCTGCCATATCATCCAGCTGTCAGATTAATTCTATTTTATAGTTTGTCCTTTCATGCTGGGACCTGTGCTCTGCTGTTTGAAATAAAATTTGGCAGAAAACATTCTCATCACAATTTATTATTTCAAAAAGTTGGCTGCTGGTAAATGACAAGAAGTACTGGAAAATCAAAATGTATTTTGTTATTATGAACCTGCACTGATTGAATGTTTAACAATTTGTCTCATATCATTGTGGTGGAAATCATTTGTATCACAGTCAGTTTATTTTTTTTTCAAGTTCGCCTTAATACCAAAAATAATGTTTGAGACTTTGCTCATTGGAGTATTGTTGTTCTTCTGATAACATTGGATTCGTGAGCAAAATTTAAAGTCTCATGTAATCTGGGGACTTAAGTGTTTTTCTTTTAAGTTGGATTGTATCTCTGGCTGTTTGATATTTCCCTTACTTCATCGAGGAGATGTGTGAATTACACAGCACCAATTCAGTTGTGTGTGTGTTGATAGATTCAGATAACAAACTTTTACCATCTGCTTTGGTGTGTGTGCACACACTGTAGGACACCATTTCATGGATGTGAATTTTGTTTCATTAAAACATGAATAAAAATGTGATGCTTTTTTGTTTTATAATGAATTTGCAACACATTTCACTTTTTTTTTCCTTCTCTCTTCTCTTCTATTTATTGAAAGGAATGGCTAGAAAGCTGTTGCTTTTCCTTTTTTATTAATTATTATTATTTTTTAATTTTAAGATGTTTTCATAATAAAGGATGTGTACAGATCATTCATGAACTTTGATATATATGCATATATATATAGTCTCAAATGTTTTACTTTATGAAATGTCTTTAGGGTCCCACTGTTTTCCTGATTTGTGATGTGAATATCTGAAGGTGATGATCATGCATGTGTTCGTATGCATTGCTTGAGGACAATGAGCAGTGGGGAGGTTTTCTTGATTTCAGTGTTGGGGCGTTATGTCCCCTCCCTCAGTCCAAGCCCCAATAAAATAGTTCCCGTTGCCCCAGTTAGTATTGATGGCTGAGGATTCGTGACAGCTGGACCAACATGAATTTATCAGCAACTTGTTTGGTGTGGCTTTTAATTTAGGTCTCTCCCACTCCCAAATTTTGTTTCTGTTTTGTTATTCTTTTGAATCCATGAAAATGAACCTTTGCCATTGAACTAAAACATGACACAATTTTTGGTACTTGGAGGTGGGCAGTGAAATGTATAAGAGATGCTCATATTTGTAATTGCACAATCACAATAAATAAAGGTCACATCTGGTGAAATTTTAAAAAGCCATAGTGTGGGGCAAGCATCATTTTCAGAGCATTCCCCACTAACAAATATGGCTCTTTGCGTAGATGAACAATCTATATGATGATATTTGTTGGAGTGGGGAGTCAACGCTAACAGGTGAGACTTGACTTTAGCAAGTGTTCTGCCCCACCCTCCACCCACAATCTATATGATGATATTTGTTGGGGTGGGGAGTCAACGCTAACAGGTGAGACTTGACTTTAGCAAGTGTTCTGCCCCACCCTCCACCCACAATCTATATGATGATATTTGTTGGAGTGGGGAGTCAACGCTAACAGGTGAGACTTGACTTTAGCAAGTGTTCTGCCCCACCCTCCACCCACAATCTATATGATGATATTTGTTGGAGTGGGGAGTCAACGCTAACAGGTGAGACTTGACTTTAGCAAGTGTTCTGCCCCACCCTCCACCCACTCCAGTAATGAAATATTTAGTTGACTTGTGTGACCAGAGAAGGAACAAAACACTAACACTTGATGGGGTTTTTCCTTACAGGGTTGCATGTCCTTTTTAAAAAAAATGGTGATTGCAGAGAAAGTGTACAGAGAATAAAAAGCCACACCATTTAATGATATGCCCAGTCTTTGGTTTAATTTAATCAATGTGTACATTAAGGATTGAAGGAAAGAAGAATTTCTAGTTTCAAGAAACAACAACCTGCCTTGCTTTTAATAAAAGAAGACACTTGAATGTTGGTTTGCTTTGATTATGTGGTCGTATTTTTACTGTTGCTGATGACAATGTGATGATTGTTTCTCAAATAAAGTTTGCTAATGCAAAATTTAAAAAAAAATCAATTCTATTTGTGGACCGGTTATTGTATGTGTTGGATACAGACTTTGTATCACGTCCTCTTTTCTCCTAGAAGTTTTTTGTTTTTGTTTTCAATACTGTAATTAAAATAGTCCATTTAAAACCACAAAATCACTAGATCCAAAAAATGAATAAATACTATTTTTCGTCCATTATTATCTAAATTTATATAGCAGATAGCAGCTACTTAATTTTAAAATCTTTTTATTATCACTTTCATCATTGCGTGTTTACTGACTCAGGAACATACTTAAATCACTCCAGCGTATTTGGGTGGTTAATATTAATATAACAATAGCATTTGGCTAGCAGTAACTTTTAAAAAGAGAATTGAAATATTGTATTCTTAACAAATCTGATATTAAATTAATAATAGTTAATAGATGTGATTAAAGTGTGTGAGTCCGTCCCATAAAAATTAGTAACTTGGCTTTCTATTACAATATATGTGAGTATTTACTACTACTACTAACGCCTGGTAATAAATTATGTTAGACTTGAATCCAAATATTGCCGACGCATCTTTGGTCTCGAGAAACCAAGAGCTAAGATACTGTGGCTGGCGTTGGGCATCTGGTATTTACTCGACCATTTCATTAAAACTTATCACATGTCCTGAGGATATATAACATTTACTTATCAAATAAAAGCTACAACTGACAATCAATGTTTACAAAATGTATAGTTATTTATTATTCTTGAATATTTATGCAATTCAACAGCAAAGTTATTGGTGTATTTTTAGACTGAGCTCATAAAGTCTAATTGCTTCCCGGCCTGTTCTCTTCTGGCGGTGGGGACTGTATTAATGGTGTTGCTTCACCTAAAACAAAAAGATTTTTGAATGAAACTCAGTTTCAAAATATTGAGATCGGATCATGTCCATTTTAAATAATTTAAATTTAATGGGCATATTTTAAAAACATGTATATAATAATTAAACTAAATTTCTATAAGTCAGAATAAATATTCTTGCAGGGTTGTTTTGGTCAGAGCTGAAACTTACATTAGTTCTTATTGATCCAAGCTTTAAAAAACGTATTGTAAAGAATTAATCTACAGGTGATCTAATCTATTAAGGTCGCATTTCTTTGTATAAAATGATAAATAGGGAATGCTCATTTATAGGCAAATATTTTTGTTTTTATCTTCACGTTTACGTTCTTTCTAATATCTTTACATGACGAATGATGTGTTATTTACAACTCTTTTACTTTAAAAGACAACTTTACCATAATGGCTACAGACTTAATTCATAAGAGTAATAAGACAGATGAAATCCATTAATTGTTTTCTAATCCAAATTTCTCGATCTAAAACTAAACGAAACTAAAAGAGAGACATGACATACAGTTGACAAGTTCAGTTGGCCATAAAAAAAAATTCAGACAGACCTATAGTTATAACAGGAACTTCCTCTGGAACTTCTTCAAATGGGATATTGTTGATGAAAATTTCTTTCTGTGGAGTTTCGGCCATCGTTGTAATACTTATGTTCCTCCCTACACCTTGAACAAACGGTTTTGTGGCCACCGCCCCTCGTAACCTATCAGCAAGGATGAGGGTTTGTCAGAAACATAAACATTGGGCAATAGTCTATGCCAGTAAGTTAAAAATAAAGTTTGCTAACGTTATAAATCCTGATCAAAGTCCCTTCTAAAATTCGTTGATCCGTGTGCAAAGTATTTCAAAGTTGAACAGCTGCGATTTTGTGTGTGTGCAATATTATACAAATTTTGCTGCGTGGTAATCCTAAACTGCTGCCCGGCGTCGTTCAGATATCTGCGTGACCGCACATCTTAAAGGAAACATTGATCCTGATCATATTTGATAATTATATTTCTTTAAAGTCATGAAAATATTCAATTGTTTTTTTTCCTCTGTAAATAATGCAGGTGATTTGTGGTTAAGGCAATACTACGAGTGAAAAGCCTCTTAAATTAAGCAATTAATTTCTTTCCAGAAATTCGGGTATATTCCTGGTGATGGCGAGCGAGACCGGAGAGAATGTGGTTAAACTTTGAAGATCAATATGACTACATTTTATACATTGTTAGCTCTTGGTTTCTCCTTGAAAACTATAAACTCTAAATCCTGTGTAACTTACTGTCCTGATCTTGCTGTTTCTGTTGTCATGTTAAACTGCAAGGAAAAAACAAACAGTGTTTAGTTTCAACGGATATCTGCAAACCACAGGCGTAGCTGCGATATTTTGCGCCCCAAGACAAACTATAAAATTAGCACCCCGTGCATTTTTAGGATAAATTAGATATATGGGAAATCAATTCAATTTAAAAATTATCAAAACTGTATTGCTTCAAATTTCAGTAGCTTCAAACATTCTTCGTTCGGCCTTCTTCCAGGTTTTACAAGCTGTGCGATGGCATAGACCGTGAGACTTACATTTTTCCTGTTGAAACTATAACTTCAATTTTGGTGAAGCATTTGTTTCAGTTGTTTTAAATGTATAATTTTAATGTAACCCGTTTTCCCCAGAAAAATAGAAAGTCTTCAATGTTTCCTTGTCCACTTTCAATACAACTTGGCGCCACATAATCTAAACAGACGAGATGGTAGACATGGAGACAGAAGTTAATAAAACCAAAACCTCTGCAACTTGACATGGCTACTTAACATTTTCTGGAGATTTGGCGGGGCATGGGACTGGGCAAATTTTTAAGAGCGAGTTGGATAGGGGTCGTCCATAAAGTACGCCACGCTATTTTCGACCATTTTTACCCCCCCCCTTCCCCACTGCCACAAATTTCTGCCCCCCTTTTCCTAAAGTATGTCACACTTTCAAACAATTTATTTGTATTAAAAAGAATTAAAATTCAATGTATAACATAGTGACGTCACACATGCCTAGACCCCCCTCCCCACTGTCACAAACTGTCACACTTTCTTTCATCCCCTCCCCCCTCTGGAGCGTGACATACTTTATGAACGGCCCCATAGCTCCTTGAACTGAATATTTTTTTATGGCATCATTGGGAGGGGAAGCTCAGGACAACAATATTATTTGTACTAAGTGGCATCACTACAATCTCATCTTTTTCCAGCCACAATGATGAACATTTAAATAGTTGAAGCTAAATTGCGAGGAAAGTCACCAAATCTCTACAATCAGAGAACACCTATATAATATAAATAAACAGGCTCAATGTCCGGTGTCTAAACATTTTAAGTGTTGATTTCAGATATTGCAGTAACTGGTATTTTATATGCGAGCAATATACATGACAAGGCAGCTGGATAGCGAAGTCAATAGTGCACTCGCCTCACAAGCTGAGGGCCGTGGGATCTAGCCCACGTTAAAGCTACAATAAAAATGATGAATGACTAACACTAAGAAAGTCCTCCGCTGACCTGGAAGGGAGATCGGGGTCCACCAAGGTCTACCAAGCCCCTAGTAAATTCTAATGGAAACATTAGGACCCCCTACGACCATTGGTTATGGGACTTTAAAAAAAAACCATGATAGGGTTTACATGGAAAATATACTTATAACACGATTTAGTACATTGGCTCTATATGGAATTAACCAAATTCATAATTTTACCTAACTGTAGAATCTTTTTCCCATTGTTTTCACTGAAACTTTTGATACTTCCTCCATTTTCCTATATCAGTGTTTGTTATTTTGTCTTTCTCTTTATTTTTCATATCTATTTTTATCATATAGTATATTTAAGAATTTAAATATAATTTTATTACTTATGTAATTACGTATTTTATGTTTATTGTACTGATGAAGGCATTAGCCCAAACGTTTACTGTCGTATAAAGCTCAAATTTATTGTTTTCATTACACAATTTGTGTGTGTATTTTGTATTTTATTTAAAAGCTTGATCTTTTTGTAGCGTCTTTAACAAGCTTAGACACAGAAATACCACTTGGCCTTTAGTGTACAACAGTCCCCAAATTGACGACCAAAGCTACTGGCTCTTATCTACTTATCTTATCTATGCAGAAGATAATTGCGTCCACAGACCATGACAGATGATATGTTGGCAAGTGATGCAGCGTTCACAGGCCACGGCTTTGTTGGTTCCACGCATTACCCAGCCGCCTAACTAGTGTTAGGTACCCATTCGGAGCTGGGTGACTCAGGGACGCCCTAGGCCCCGGGAACAAATCCTTGCCGTCACATGGATTTGAACCCGTGACCATCGGTACGCCAGTCGAGCGCGCTGCCACTCGACCACCGCGTTCCCTTATGTTAAAAGGTGTAAAGCTTTCTTGTCTTTAAATCTTTATGAACCTGAATCAGACCAGATCAGCACAAGTTTTGTGAGCAGGGATTCTAAGGTTGAATTCTTAGTGACGTTTTCTCACAATGTCCTGTCAATAATGTCCTGTCAGATGTGCATTATCTAATGATATGTTGAACAAGCAGGAAGCTCGACTCGCTCGGCCCCTAAAAGAATATCAGTAGCTTAACGTGGTCATAATTTTCAAATATATATAATTTTTTTATATTTTTTTTTACCGATTTCCCCTTGTAGTTGACGGAGGCAATGACCACTTCCATGCCAGCATTAAACTGTCGATTTTTTTCACTCTGACTTTCTTCCAGTACTGTGGTTTGTCCCGTGCCTCTTATTCTAGCCTGAAAGTGAAGAAACAAAAATTCGGTAAAGCAAAAATTGAGGAATTATGAATATTTTTATTATCAATAAGTACAGAAACAGTTTTAAAATAATTAACCGCACAATTATATTTAAAAAAAACAAAAACATGTTAACACTATTTTTTTTACCTGCATTAAATTCTTATCTGCTTTGTACAATCTTCCATCGCAGCCCTGAATAAACGTATTTTCCCTGAAAATATTGTAAACATTCAGGAATTTTTAGTCTTGTTTTAACCTCAACATTGTCATTTCTCCCCCCCCCCGGACAAAATAAGCCCCCCCCCCTTCGCCCACAAATCGAACTCAAGGGAATGATATTCGTTTTTGTTATATGAGACTCGAGAAATCAAAATAATCTCCAAATAATAGACGTTAGTTACATTTTTTTAGAGGTAATTTTGTGGGGTTACATTCAGACACAAATACGCATGCACGAACGCACATATACTCGCACATATACTCGCAACGACTGAAACAGATGCTACACATAGAAAGACATGTTTTTGACTGACTGAGCATGTAAAAGTACGTGTTTTTGACAGAATAAATCAGGTGTAACTCGTTCAAAGAACCAAGTTTAAAAAACCCAAACAAAATCTTTTCAAGAGCAAGTTTAGCATTTGCTGAAAATTAGTGAAAATGAATCTATCATTCGTACAAGTAGCAAAAAAAGTCCCTGAGATCGCAGGAGGCGAAAAAATCATTTAAAGAAGACAACTTCATCAAGGTGTGTACGATGAGAGCACACATTTTGTCCTAAGAATGCCGATTTGAAGTGTCAGCCTTTCGACAAGTTCAGTCGCAGGAAGAGTAGAATAACTTGGACAAATAATAATGTTTCAGATGCACAAGAAATCTAGGAATTTTGAGTGGTATTTGTGGCGCTAGAGTGTGCCACAACTGCTATTGTTCATTCGTGACGCCAGTTTGGTCTTAGATACATGTATCACAATAATTGGTGTGTTTGCAGGATGCATGTATTTATGCGCGCCTGTGCACAACCCGCCACTAAATCTTGATTGAAGGGGAATGCTTAAAGTTTTTCGTCTCCTTACTGCCTTCCTTCTGGCAATTTCAAGTAGGGCATGGAATAATTATTCAACCAATGATTCTCATCTTGTCAATCATCTGGTGCACTGCAAAAAAAAAGTCTGGGGATCATTGGTGTAATATATCTTATTTTCCCTTATTTTTTTATAATCATTAGGGTGGTTTGATTATAACGGTGACTAAATGGTGGTATAGCACGTCACGAGGCTCCCCTAATGTTGAACGAAGGTATTCAGGTAAATAATCACGTTTTCTCGGCTCTAACTACGAAAATGTTCGATTTATACAGTTAAAAAATCTCACTTGGCGGAAATTCACCTATAATTAGGGGAAGAGTCTGGAATGGATTCATCGCGACAAACGAAGGTCAAATGTGTTATAATACCTCATACATGGTACTCTTGTAATTTTAACCATAAGCGGAATCTAGTAATTTAACCACAGGCCGTGGATGCTACATGATGAGCCCAATCAGAGAAGGTGTTGTAAATTTTGAATCATCTGAATAAAATTGCGATAGCACTTGTAAAGGGCACGGGGCACCTTGGCTGGCGTACCGATGGTCACGGGTCGAATCCATGTGAAGGCAAGGATTTGTTACCGAGACCTAGGGCGTCCCTGAGTCCACCCAGCTCCAAACGGGTACCTAACACTAGTTAGGGAAATAAAGGCAGCTGGGTAATGCGTGGAACCCTTACAGCCGTGGCCTGTGAACCCTGCATCACTTGCCAACAGACCGGTATGGTCTGTGGACGCAATAATCTTCTGTATTGAAGGAGCTTCTGTATAGATTAGTTTAGAATTAATTAATTCATTAAAAAACAATAATTACACTTACGTTCTTGTCGCTGGGACTTTAGTAATTACTGCCTCATTTTGTTTTCTGAAGAGGATAGTAAAAAATAATTAAGAAAAAATATTTGTGGGAAGACCCTGTATTTGAAGAATAAATAAATACAGTCGGACCTCTCTAATTCGAACTTAAAGTGACTTACGGAGTTTTCGAGTTAGGAAAATTGGCGTTATAGGCACAGATTAATCAAGGATAATGTTGATATTGAGAGGGAACAGCCATACAAGCGAGAAAGCTTGATAGGAGGGAGAGGCGGTGTCTGATGTTTCATATGAAAGGAAGCCGACTTAGCTTTGAAATACCGACACCATCAAGAAAGCCCCTCCCCCCACACTTGACTCCCTTCTCAGTGGGATTGGGGGGGGGGATTAAGAGTTTTCCTTTTACTATTTTTACACAAACGTCCTGGAAAATTCGACTAGAATACATTAGTCTAATGGAATTTGGCCGGGACCAATGTTCCCTTTAAGCTGCGCAGATATCTGGCCGACGCCGCGCAGCAGTTTAGATTTACCGCGCAGCAAATTTAGTAAAAATATTGCACAAAAAATAGATGCTGAGCAAATTTGCACACATTTTTTTTTAAATTTGCACACGGACCAATGAACCTTAGAGGGAACATTGGCCGGGACCTAACAATTAATTCGATATAGGAAGGTTTTCGACTTAGGGATGTTCGACTTAGCGAGGTCCGACTGTATTTTCAATTACTTAAACTCAAACAGCTCAACATACTCAATGTCAGTTTAAAGTCGGTTCATACTTGTATTTCGATTTTTGGTTGGATGTTAGCTTTGCCAGGTAAATTAAGGGAGAACGTTATCACAGTTGTTGCTAGGTAAGTAAGAGAGAAAGTGATCATCGCTGTTGCCAGGTAAGTTGAGAGAAAATAAAACAATCAGGTGGTTCTGATTCAGGTAAATCTACTAACTGATGTTTTAAATATAAATTACATCATTCCGGGGAAATTAAAAGTTTTTGAAGCATCTCCCGAGAGGTTACACGTATTTCAGAAAAGGATCATATACAGCTGCCATGCCAGCAAAGAGCAACATCAATTTATTTCATTCGTCCACAACTTGCAGAATCAAGAGCAACTTAATACGATTTTTTAAATATTCTGGATTTATATTTCAACTTACTTGTGTTTCAAATGTGGTAAATCAAACCGTTTATGTTCTAAATGTTGTAAATCAAATGAATTGTTTATGTTCTGCAAGCAGTTTATCAAATTGTTTATATTCTAAATGTGGTATATCCAATTGTTTAAGTTATAAATGCGGTAAATCAAGTTGAATAATTTCTTTAGTGCGGTTGATCAACTTACTGATGGGCCATGTGTGGTGATTTCGGCCAATACTGAGTATAACCTCCTCCCATTGGTCGTGGTATAGTGTAGACATCAAGTCCTTCTGTGTCTATCCTAAAACATGCAGCGATTATTGAAATCTTTTTGTCTATAAACATGATTTAATTATTTTTTTTGACGTTTACAAAAGTAATGATATTTAATAATTCATTTAACCGCATTTATGACATTGTAACGTTTATTTTATTTTTAAAAGAAAGCAATCTTTGAAACTTCAAATGTCCAAAATATGTACATATATTGCATAACTACATACTTCAAGATACAGATATATTTAATAAATGAAGAAATTGTATGGTGCCTCTTTCATGCATATTTTGGTATTTTTGAGACTTCTTCAACCTTAGCATTTTTAACATACGTATCAATTGTCACATGCCAGTTTTGTTAAAAATTCATGGCTAAATTGATTCTATTTCTACATTGCAAAGACAAGGGTAAAAGACGAAACATTTTATTATATAAAAATTTACAGCAAGACATGGACAAGTCGTTAAGTGTTAGACCAGTGATGCGAGCCTTTTTGGGGCCGCGTGCCCAAAATTCCATTAAAACCTACTTATATATAACAAAATGCCAACACAAAGTGCCAGCAAAGTAGTTTGATTAAGGAGGTAATATTTTATTTGCGTGCCGGCTGATGGGGCTCTGCGTGCCGTCTGTGGCACGCATGGCACAGGTTGGCCATCACTGTGTTAGACAAGACATGGACATGGCATTCATCAAACATTTTAGACCATTAGCAAAAACAGACATGACGTCTATCAAATGTGTTAGATCATTGCCAGATGGAAGCACGACCACAGCTACACAGTAACACAGCTAACAACGTGGGAATTCTCACAAGCTGATTGACATACGTCAGAGGTGAAGCTTACTTGTAGTTCCGATGGAGTAGGTACCGGAGTCTTGGTGGACTAAAAACAGCTTTCGGGATTCGTGGCGACATAGTTGGATTAAAATAACTTGCAAATGCCATAGGAAATTCACTTGGAAAAAAAATAGTAAAACATATTTTAAATACATTGCTATTTAAAAGGACTGAGTCTTTCACAACTTTTATTTTTGTGACGCCATAAAAATATTTCAGTTGCCTTTACATGTGTTAGTTGATCTGATTTCTACAACTTCTTGTTCGCAGGAAGTTATAGAATCATATCTTCAGTCCTGACATGTCTGTAAGATAGTAGTTCCAACAATAGTCAAGCGCCAAGACTGGTTCAGTAACCCCCGCCCGCCCCTATCTCCCCACCCCATGCCATGTAAGACAACTAAAGATCAACTCACGGCTGGTTTGGGGGTTCCACCTCTCGATCACATGACAAGCAGGCGATTTCCATGAGCTGATTCTTGGCGTTTCTGGCAGACGACAATAAAAAGAAAATTGATTTTGACAGGAAGGTTAGCTCAATTTGATCTCAGTACATTGTAATAAGAGATATTTCACACATAGGCATCTTTTTTTTTCTAGATATAATAATTTTTAATAAACTTTAAAATGACGTTGTTTGAGGTTGGTGAGCTGTGATTGTTGTTTACCTTTTTGATGATGCTGAGCCAGGACGCTTCTCTAAATACATTTCCTGGAAAACATTAAAAAAATTGTTTAAGACTGACAAAATCAAATGATATCAGTTAGTCAAATAATTATTTGAAAATATATACAATGTATTTATTATAAACACTGGACCACGAGACTAGTGCTAATAGCAAATATGCTCTGTATGTTGAAGTGGTGAGTAGGGATTACTTCAGAGCGGTTACTTTGTTTTAATGGTGGGAAAAAAGGGGACTGGTTGAAGTCTGGGTGACACAAAATCTTAAAGTATACAAGGATTCTACAAAAAGAAGAATTTAAAAATCATGTGGGGGAAAAAAAGTAAGTCATGTATTTTATCAACACCCTAACTCAGATTAAAAACGATGTGCGATTTAGACACCACTGCGCCTGACGGAAGATTTTGTTCATGTTGAACACGGTTTACGTGAGATATCTTTTATTTTAACCTAACAAATAAACGAATTGAACATAATTTAAACATTCCCATACCCCCCCCCACCCACCACAAAAAAAAATTAAATTTTTTTTAAAATAAAAAATGATTTTTTAAAGACTTCAACACATTTCAAATCTTCCAAAACACACACTGTGACCGCAGCTTTTCCCTATAGCAACCTTTTCTCTTGCTCAATGTCTAAAAGGAAAAAACAAACATTTTCTACAACTTCAAGGTTATAACAGTACACCTTACAATAGTGTCACTCACAATTTTCCCCAAACGCTCCACGAGAGAGTGGACTGACGTTGTTAAAGTCTTGATGTGGTTATCGAACTTGGCTTTTGAGATGCTTGATAAATTGGTCTGAGAAGCCCCACATTCCGCGGCGATCTGCTGAAGAGAAAAGACAACAATACAAGCATTCCGAGTGACCTGCCCTTGATTTAATGTCAAAAATACATGCGTTCTGAGTGACATGCCCTTGATTTAATGTCAACAATACAAGCATTCTGAATGACATGACCTTGATTTAATGTCAACAATACAAACATTCTGAATGACATGCTCTTGATTTAATGTCAACAATGCAAGTATTCTGAGTGACATGCCCTTGATTTAATGTCAACAATACAAGCATTCTGAGTGACATGCCCTAGATTTAATGTCAACAATACAAGCATTCTGATTGACATGCCCTGGATTTAATGTAAACAATACAAGCATTCTGAGTTACATGCCCTTGATTTAATGTCAACAATACAAACATTATGAATGCCATGCCCTTGATTTAATGTCAACAATACAAACATTCTGAATGACATGCCCTTGATTTAATGTCAACAATGCAAGTATTCTGAGTGACATGCCCTTGATTTAATGTCAACCATACAAGTATTCTGAGTGACATGCCCTTGATTTTATGTCAACAATACAAGCATTCTGAATGACATGCCCTTGATTTAATGTCAAAAATACAAGTATTCTGAATGACATGCCCTTGATTTAATGTCAACAATACAAATATTATAAATGCCATGCCCTTGATTTAATGTCAACAATACAAGCATTCTGAATGCCATGCCCTTGATTTAATGTCAACAATACACACATTATGAATGACATGCCCTTGATTTAATGTCAACAATACAAGCATTCTGAATGACATGCCCTTGATTTAATGTCAACAATACAAACATTATGAATGCCATGCCCTTGATTTAATGTCAACAATACAAACATTCTGAATGACATGCCCTTGATTTAATGTCAACAATACAAACATTATGAATGACATGCCCTTGATTTAATGTCAACAATACACACATTATGAATGCCGTTCCCTTGATTTAATGTCAACAATACAAACATTCGGAGTGACATGCCCTTGATTTAATGTCAACAATACAAGCATTCTGATTGACATGCCCTTGATTTAATGTCAACAATACAAACATTATGAATGCCATGCCCTTGATTTAATGTCAACAATACAAGCATTCTGAATGACATGCCCTTGATTTAATGTCAACAATACAAACATTATGAATGCCATGCCCTTGATTTAATGTCAACAATACAAGCATTATGAATGCCATGCCCTTGATTTAATGTCAACAATACAAACATTCTGAATGACATGCCCTTGATTTAATGTCAACAATACAAACATTATGAATGACATGCCCTTGATTTAATGTCAACAATACACACATTATGAATGCCATTCCCTTGATTTAATGTCAACAATGCAAACATTCGGAGTGACATGCCCTTGATTTAATGTCAACAATACAAGCATTCTGATTGACATGCCCTTGATTTAATGTCGACAATACGAGTATTCCGAGTTACATGCCCTTGATTTAATGTCAACAATACAAGCATTCTGAGTGACATGCCCTTAATTTAATGTCAACAATACAAACATTATGAATGCCATGCACTTGATTTAATGTCAACAATACAAGCATTCTGAATGACATGCCCTTGATTTAATGTCAACAATACAAACATTATGAATGCCATGACCTTGATTTAATGTCAACAATACAAACATTATGAATGACATGTCCTTGATTTAATGTAAACAATACAAACATTCTGAATGACATGCCCTTGATTTAATGTCGTATCTAGAAATTTCACTATGACATTATATTGAACTTAGCACACACTTGACAGTACACCTAGTATAAGCACACACTTGACAGTACACCTAATATAAGCACACACTATACAGTACACCTAATATAAGCACAAATTTGACAGTACACCTAATAATAAGCACACACTTGACAGTATACCTTATATAAGCACACACTTGACAGTACACCTAATATAAGCACACACTTGACAGCACACAACTTATATAAGCACACACTTAACAGTATACCTAATATAAGCACACACTTGACAGTACACCTAATATAAGCACACACTTGACAGTACACCTAATATAAGCACACACTTGACAGTACACCTAATATAAGCACACACTTGACAGTACACCTAATATAAGCACACACTTGACAGTACACCTAATATAAGCACACACTTGACAGTACACCTAATATAAGCACACACTTGACAGTACACCTAATATAAGCACACACTTGACAGTACACCTACTATAAGCACACACTTGACAGTACACCTAATATAAGCACACACTTGACAGTACACCTAATATAAGCACACACTTGACAGTACCTAATATAAGCACACACTTGACAGTACACCTAATATAAGCACACACTTGACAGTACACCTAATATAAGCACACACTTGACAGTACACCTAATATAAGCACACACTTGACAGTACACCTAATATAAGCACACACTTGACAGTACACCTAATATAAGCACACACTTGACAGTACACCTAATATAAGCACACACTTGACAGTACACCTAATATAAGCACACACTTGACAGTACACCTAATATAAGCACACACTTGACAGTACACCTAATATAAGCACACACTTGACAGTACACCTACTATAAGCACACACTTGACAGTACACCTAATATAAGCACACACTTGACAGTACACCTAATATAAGCACACACTTGACAGTACCTAATATAAGCACACACTTGACAGTACACCTAATATAAGCACACACTTGACAGTACACCTAGTATAAGCACACACTTGACAGTACACCTAATATAAGCACACACTTGACAGTACACCTAATATAAGCTCACACTTGACAGCACACACTTTATATAAGCACACACTTGACAGTATACCTAATATAAGCACACACTTGACAGCACACCTAATATAAGCACACACTTGACAGTACACATACTATAAGCACACACTTGACAGTACACCTAATATAAGCACACACTTGACAGTACACCTAATATAAGCACACACTTGACAGTACACCTAATATAAGCTCACACTTGACAGCACACACTTTATATAAGCACACACTTGACAGTATACCTAATATAAGCACACACTTGACAGTACACCTAATATAAGCACACACTTGACAGTACACCTAATATAAGCTCACACTTGACAGCACACACTTTATATAAGCACACACTTGACAGCACACCTAATATAAGCACACACTTGACAGTACATGTACACCTAATGTAGCACACACTCACGTCAGGCACACACATACACAATCTTTACCAGTTATTTTAAGTGAAAGATATTTGATGTAGATTGTAGATGTAGTGATCTTAAAATTATTTTGAGAATGTATATATTATTATGTTCATTCGTTGGACAGAAATGTGTTGAATAATTCACATGTGCCAATAAGAAAAACAAAAAAACTTTATAAACCATAAGCGATGAAGTTGTAATAAAGTGACATAATAAAGTGTCATAATAGTTAAACACTTTGCTCTTAATAATAATCTTGAAACATTTGCCCTTAATAACTTGTGAGTTCTACCATCACACGATCAACGAATATCCATAAAAATGTTTAACAAATAAATAGGGTTGCCAGGTGGCTGTCTCAAAAATACCGGGCACTAGTGTCGAATTTTGTCGATGGCACAATATTTCAACGTAAAATGTCCGGTATTACTTCCATTTTTCCACTGGACAAATAACGATAATACCGGACAGTCCGGTACAAAACCGAACATCTGACAACCCTACAAATAACTACAGTAAAGTAGGATAAACTAGAATAAAGTACGTATTTTATTTCGGGTGAACGCAATGAGAAATAAAATACAGCGGTTACAGTGGTAAGGTGTAGAACTGGAGAAAGTCAAATAAAAAAGTGGTGATTGAGTTTCAAGTCTCCAGAAAAAAAGAAAATACCAGAATAAAAAGTAACTTAAGAAGTTCCTTTAATTTTTAAAAAATTTATATTCTGTTCTGTTTTTTTGTATCATTTCAAATATGGCTTTCAGCACAAACATGTTTTTTTTTATCTATCATCAGGCTTTAATCGTACACTGTGCTATATATATCATCATCCACGCTGCACAAACTGCTTCTGCTATGGTAGTTACAAATGACATCGTATCTAAATGAAATATTAATCTACATTTTTTTACACTCTAAAACAATTCATACTTGTCAAATTTTAAAGTCTGTTAATTATAACTTAGAAATATACATAACAACAAATCTAATACAACACTCGGGCGAACATAGAGATGAAAACAGGTTACTTGTTCTATTCGGACAAACACATTAAAAAAAATTCTTTCTTCCTCTCTAGAATATGGGTTTGGAATGGGTGGCCAGAATAAGCCCGAAATAAGAAAAACCCGTAAAAAACCAAGTTTTTGACTATAAATCCTTTATGTACGAGAAGTAACTAAAAGAATGTTCATTATAATACGCAGCGCCAGACCATCCAGAAATACAAAATTGAAGTTGTGTCGTAAAACATGTTTAATATAATACGCACCGATCAGGAATATGTTTATAAAAAGAGCTGTCAATAAAATACGCACCTTATTGCGCGACAGAAAGGTTGTTCAATATAATACGCACCGCGACGCTCTATCTCAAAAAATAGCATGATACATAGGAATAAAAAAAATAATCTAAAAAATCAATAATTTAATTACGGTACATGCGATCGATCTGAAATTTTGATACATTGTTTTTATCATCGGTACGAAACTGTCTGCAAAATTTCAGCTCGCTATCTTGCGAGCAAGTGGGTTAAAAATCGATCAAAAGTTTTGGCGACAAGCAAGCAAGCAAGCAAGCAAGGTCCGCCGCAGACACCACGAGTTAATATAAAGGATTTAAAAACAGCAGCGCTATCAACATTGAAAACTACATCACTATCAACATTTAAAACTAGTAAAATGCAAGACACAACACAAATCTTTGATACGCTTAGGATGCAATATTCTTCTATATATAAGGAGCTTCTGTAATGTATAAGATAGTATATGGTAAGACAGATAATGTTAGATTACCTGTGATTTCTTCTCGTATGGAAGTGGTGCATGAGGCTGAAAACAGAGAATAAGTAGAACCAAGAATACCAGTTATTAAAATGAAAATATGAACATTTGATACGAACAATCATGAATTAAATACAGCAATCGTCTTGGTAACATTCTTGTTTGTTCAGTCAAAATAATGCATTATTTTTTTTAAAATCATATACACTCACAATATCTGAGCTGTACAGAGATTCTTTTAAAAAATACTTCAATCACGTTTGGTGTGTTATAATTTCGTTCGTTTTAAATTAATTTCAATTTTGATGCATTAATATTGCTTTTAAAATGGGGTCTTAAAATATCCATAAAGCTCAGAGTAGTCAGAGGCGTACAAAGTGTGCAGTGGCGTGTCAAGATGGGCTGGAGTGGGCACTAATTTTGATTGTTAGAAAAATCAATTGCGTTTCTTGGATGGGTGTTGTGTCAAGAAAATTTATTAGAGAGAAAGTTCAGACATAATTGCTTCTATTTAATGGACATATAATTATTGGTGTATTAACGCTAGTATATAAAAAGCACAAGAATAGAGGAGACGTGTGATGTCCATTCAATCAAGGCATGCAGCCACGTTTCTCAGTCCTGAGCTAAAGTCTTCCAGAAATTTTAATGTTTTGGTGCTAAGAGCTAAGTTTCTTGCATGACAGCATTACTCCTTCTCTAACTGAGTAAACGAAACAGTCGATAGATACACGACTTGGCCTGGCCCAAAGTCTAATCCAGCTCAGAATTTTCTCTCTCATTCTCTCCCTCTTCCTCCCTCTCTCTCTCTCTCTCTCTTTCCCTCCCTCCATAGTCTATCTCCCACTTTCCCTTTCCTATCTCCCCCTCTCTTTGCGCTCCCCCTCTCTCTCTCTTGGATCCTAATGTTGGAGGCTCATTCTGGTATAACACCTTGTTACACGCGTATCTTCTGTGTGGCTTCCCTGCCTGTAGAGCGCGAAGTTTGTGTGGCACCAATATCCGCCAACTGTAGTCAGGCCACGTTTAGTCATGCAGCACTCTACGTGCTTAGAAATATTAATTTCAGACCTCAGTTTAACTAGATTCCCAAATCTGTGCACGAGTAATGTTTTGATGACGTAATTATAATAAAATGAAGAAGAATGAAGACAAACTTTGTTGGTCTGTGCGTCCTCAATTAAACGTTTGACAGTCTTAACGTCGACAGCTTTCTCTTTAACATGCTTAATGCTGGCCTGAAGTTCCTGGAAAGTGACAGAAAATGTTTTATTGCATGAAATTAAAGGGGATATTAGCAGAGAATTCTATAAACAGGTCAGCGAGTTGCTCGCTTTTAACGGCATGAAACAAACTGTACAATATTACTATTAACTTCGTGTGCCTGGCAGATATTCATGTGTCTGTTCATGTGTCTGTTCATGTGTCTGTTCATGTGTATGTTTATGTGTCTGTTCATGTGTATGTTCATGTGTCTGTTTATGTGTCTGTTCATGTGTATGTTCATGTGTCTGTTCATGTGTATGTTCATGTGTCTGTTCATGTGTATGTTCATGTGTATGTTCATCTGTGTCCATGTGTCTGTTCATGTGTGTCCATGTGTCTGTTCATGTGTATGTCCATGTGTATGTTCATGTGCATGTCCATGTGTCTGTTCATGTGTTTGTTTATGTGTATGTTCATGTGTATGTCCATGTGTCTGTTCATGTGTATGTACATGTGTATGTTCATGTGTATGTTTGTTGGTAGTAGTGAATATTGTGATGAATTTTGACAAGGATATAATCCTACTGGTAAGGTTAGATCTTCCCATGCATGGAAGTTAGATATGTTAGATAATATTTTAGATAATATGTGATGTGATTTTGTTTAAACACGCTTGTTTATTTCTAATGATGAAGGCATTTCTCCAAAACCTCTACACTTGCACTTACCTATTGATAAATTAAAACTTTATTTGTGCTTTGTTTTGTTGACACAAATTGTTTATGTCTGTTGTATCCCACGTAATTGTAGCAAGTTTGGTTAGGGCAAGGATTTTTTTTCCCGTTGTGGAATTATTTTTTTACCTCTAAGAGTTTTGTGTTAGTGCTTAAGTCTGATGACCCGACAACTTTCTGAAGATCTCCTAACTCCATCTCCAGCCTATACATTGTCTGCATGATGGAGTCAGTAATCGCCCAGTTGGATTCCTGTACGTGATGACGCAATGATTTATCAATGCGGGCATTAGAATAAATTTTTTTTACAATAGTTAAATTTTAAAAATGTTTTTCACAAATACTTGTTAGAAAAGACATTATCATAGAAATATAATTGTAAGTAAGGTCAATATGTTAATTTTGTCTGAGTAAATGACGAAAATAATATTACCATATCATCGGTTACTTGAAAAATTTCTTTTTTGGGGTAGTCTACCTTGCCTGGAATTCTGACTTTCGAGTTGCTCACAAGTAAGGCGTCCTCATGAGTCGCTTCTGGAAGGAAACAAAACGTAAAAATATTCATTTAATCTGACACCGAAGCTGTGCGTTTTTATTTTTTATAGTTTGTTTCTGATGAGCTAATCTCAGAGATTCATTGAGTTCAACTATGTGGGTTATGTTAATGACTTTACAATGAAATAATTTATTTGAGGGCCTTTTGGTTACTAACGTAATCTACGTGTGATTTCATTACACGATCCAACGCCAAGAGGCAACCAAAGTATCCTAAGTTACTGGTGAATTGAACGTGTACAACACAAGGACAAAGACCTAAGAATCATTTCCTGGGTTAGGGTTTCATAGAATGGGGCAGAGAATAGGTGATGAGCGCGTTTATTTCCTATGATTTATATTAAGCAAGCAAATGAGCATAAATCTGAAATATACCTCCTATAACAAATCTGACTCATACCTCCTATAGTATACAGGCCACCTGCCTCCTATAGAATAGCGGACACATACCTCCTTTCTGTATGGCTTTACCGAAGCCGCTGGATGCTATCAGTTGATCCAAACGAACGATCTTGTAGCCGAGGTCAATACTTGGACTGACCTTGACCGAGTCTCTAAGCTGGGCCATGGAAGACTGGAGACCTTGAAGTAACAATTTGATCTCAAGGATTCTTCTGCGAGCTTGGAAATCCTTTAAAAAATGCCGATCGTTAAAAATTTCTAAACACTAACACACAAAAACAAACTGACTACAGCTATGCACACAACGTGAGTTAAGTTACTTACTGTACTATTTAAGAAGAACTGCTAAATTTTTACTTGCTTTTTTTTCCACAAGACAATATATTAAGAAGCTGATGTGCCATACATATATCGAGAAAGCTGAGTGTAAAAAGAGGGATTGATTGAAAAATTGATTTAGGTAACGGCGTGGCAATAATCTGTCACATAAATCGGTACTTTTTAACATCTGCCATAAGATGTTCATGTCAGACACATAAAGATAATTTGTTTGGTGTTGTTCTGTTGTCGTGACATATTCATTTAGTCTCTCACGATATCCTTTATTCGTGAGAATTCAGTTCACTCCGGAATGTAGTCAAGTCATATCCTGATGGTCGTATATGTTGAAACATCAACTGTAAATGACCGACCATCATATATATATTTACCCTTTATTATGTATGACTGACTCACTTTGGCCTAACGCTAAGGGACATCATTCTGCTTTTTAAAAAATTGGATAATCATTTTGGTTTCCAGATTAACATTTAACACCCTGCACACTATTATTAATTGAACAATTTAATGCGGACGCTCGAAAATAGTTATTTTTTTTGGTGCAGTAATTTGGTGCGTTGCTTTCTAAAATTTCTCGCCGTAAAAAGATCTTATATGACGTCATTGTTTTAGCTCCTATTTTACTTTTGGAAAAAGGAACGATGTGAAAAGAGAAGTTAGGATGGTTAATAATAAAATACTTTGTGTACATTTCAGGAAGTTTAATATTACGTATTTATCATAGAAGGACAAGTTAGTTGGGCTTTTGAAAAAGGTGGGCGCCACGGCGACGCAGCACAACCTAGTTTAGTATATTCTTTGATCAGCCTCACAGACTGGCCTTAGTATCACTGCGGTCAAGGATTGTCGTAAATGACCTACCACAACGTCACCACCGTAGGCCTCGCCGTAGTTAAATGGGTCGTAGTTGATGGGTTTGGGCGTGTCCCCTGCGATCTTCTGAACTTCTACCTTCTGCTGAGCGATTTTCTCACTGAGCGAGTTGTTGATTTGATCCATGCACTTGTAGATATCTTTAATGCTCTCATTTTCCTAAACAACCAAACACAACAGTTTATGATAACAAAACAAAATGACAAAGATTACGTGAGGATTTTTATATTGGTCCTAGCCTAGTAATAAAGCGTCTGAACTTATTCGAAATAATTTATAAATTTTTATGACATTTAATACTTTTTCTGGCAAAAAATAGTGAGTTGACAGAAGCAGATAACCTAATGACATAATCATTTCACCTTCTCCTCCATCTCATCAGCTCTCTCCGTGCCTTTTTTAATGTTGGACGTAGCATCAATGAGTTTATTCTGAAATTTGGATACGTTAAAAGTTAAGCCAGCTTATGAAATTTATTAGCAACGATTTATTAGCAACGATTTATTAGCAACGATTTATTAGCAACGATTTATTAGCAACGATTTATTAGCAACGATTTATTAGCAACGATTTATTAGCAACGATTTATTAGCAACGATTTATTAGCAACGATTTATTAGCAACGATTTATTAGCAACGATTTATTAGCAACGATTTATTAGCAACGATTTATTAGCAACGATTTATTAGCAACGATTTATTAGCAACGATTTATTAGCAACGATTTATTAGCAACGATTTATTAGCAACGATTTATTAGCAACGATTTATTAGCAACGATTTATTAGCAACGATTTATTAGCAACGATTTATTAGCAACGATTTATTAGCAACGATTTATTAGCAACGATTTATTAGCAACGATTTATTAGGGTGATATTGTGTAACACTGAATGGGGTCAAGTTAAATCAATCTTATCAATAAATGTATTTTTAAATGAAAGATTTTAACAAAATTAGTTACGCAAACCAATAGATAATATTACAAAAGTCCAACAAAAGGTGACGCATTTATTCTAATACGCTTTTAAATTATTTTATTTTTAATGTCTTGTTTGAAATCTACTGATCTATATATATGCTTATAGATCGTGTGTCATTATTTGAAGTAAATGTAAGTAATATTTTTAAAATACCGATTGAATTAAACTAAAAACGAAAAATAATTCCCCATTCTACCTCCAAGTCTTTTATCTTCTGCTGTAGAGCATTGATTTGTAAAGTCATTTTTTTAAAGTCTTGGAGTTGTTCTGCAGTCATTCCTCCGGGTGGTGCCCCTTTAGTTGCCATTGTTTGTTGAAGGGCCACAACAGCAGCTGTTTACACGCACAAATATCCAGAGAAGATTTTACTCAAACACACAGTCAAATTAAACCCAATAGACACGGGGGTAAGGTACTTTGGTTCAATTTCAATTGATATACAATTATTATGGCTGCCACACGGTTTAAAAAAAAAGAAAAGAAATGAATATACGCTGGAAAAAAAAGGTTGCTTTGAAGTATCTCCCTTTGCCAATACATGGGTATTTTTAAATAGACACCTAGAAGTTAATAGCATTAATGGAAAGATAAAAACTAATTTATATCTGATAGCCCTAAAAAACTGAAAAAATGATAATTTAAATGTAACAGAGGAGGTTTTAGTTTGGCTGCAATGGTGTGTCATGAAAGTCGCTGTCATAGTTCTGGGCGATAAGTGATGTACAAGGATTAATGAAATGAATTCTTGAGTTTGTCCACAGTACCTGACGGTGACTTCATGTTGCTTGCTCCTGGTTCCATTGGGGCCATTCCCGTGAGCGGGGGCACAGGTATCATTGTTGTTCCAGCTATCGACTCAACTATGACCATAACTTTATCCCCAACATCTCTCAAAGTCACTCTTTCGACACCGAGTGTAGATTCCTGTAGCAAATGTAATTTTAAAAAAAATTGTCTTTTTCATTTACATATTCTTCCTTTGACATTTTTTTTTGGGGGGGGGGAGTTTATTTGGTATCTGATATGGATGATACGTAGACAGAATGGATCGATCACCACATCCAATTGATTAGCGTTGTCAGTAAGTTATATCAATATTTATCAGTTTACAGGTGGCGACATATAAGCCGATCGATGGAAACATGTCGAGACGTCAAATGGGGAGAACATTAAAACTAGGAACTATAACGACGAAAATAGACAATATTTTGTAGGTGATCTTTGAACGAAATGATATGCTCGAATAATATATGCATGTATTCATTTAAAATACACAAACTTTAAAGGAATTTATAAAATAAAATCTTTGCTAAAAGACACTAACTTTTATTTAAATAGCAGAGGTCATTGTCTGACACAGAAAACCGAAACTTACAATTTTCCTGAACTTTTCCTTCAACTCCAGCAGCTCATCACGTAGCAGAGAGAGCAGCTCACTGATCTGAAACTCTTGGTTGCTGGACGTTGATGCCGTGTCCGCCGTCTCGGGCGGTATGTTCTCAGGCTAATCAAAACCAGATTCAATGGAAAACTTTGAAATAACCACCTAACTAAAAAAAATTGAAATCACTATCTTTAAAATTGTTAAATAATATTTAAAAAAAAACAACCCAGTATGACATAAACTTTGTTCATACGCATAAAGATCATGATGAGGGGAACAATTTATTCATGCGGTACTCCTACAGTCATCAAGAAATCCGAAAGAAGGACTTGCGAGCATTCAATAGTATTGCGTATCTATGGGCTGTGAAACAACAACCCCGTAAGTTATTGATTTTTATAGATATTGAAAAATTGTCAACATAATCATATCAAAGTTGAAGCAATAGACTCATTCACATTTTACAATCAAGTCTAATTCAAGTCCGTTCGGGCATATTGCATGTGGCTACAGTGTTTTAAGATAAACATATGGCTACTTTACTGCATCAAGCCGGTTAGTGGGGCATTCTGGGAATTATTATTCACTTTTGAAATTTTGAAACTTTAACAGATTTAAAATTCGTTGGCCTCATCGAATTGGGACCAAAGATTGGACTTGTAGAGCAACGAAAATTATTGTTACGAATGAATATGCAATTCGCTTATAATGTGACAAAGCCACGTATTGAATGAAAGGGCTCAGGAGTTAATTTTAAAAAAAATATTTTTATAAACGCTGCTAATTAAAAACCACGTGTAAGTGCTAACAGGTGAAAGCACGTGACTTGAGGCATTTACTTAATGTAAAAAAGCGTTGGGCGGTGGCTCAGGACATGACCATGTCCCAACACCCAGAATCTGCTCAGCGGACATAAACGTAAACACATCAATGATGCATAGCGTTATGGTTGATCGAAGTCTTTGTAATCCATGAAATATCATCGTTAAAAAGAAACTTTTCGTTCAGCGCCTTTGTTATAAAATTTAAATTTTAAACTGAAACAATTCAGGTCTCAATGACACTCTGCCGACAGACACTCTGCCGACTGACACTCTGCCGACAGACACTACCGACAGACACTCTGCCGACAGACACTACCGACAGACACTCTACCGACACACTACCGACAGACACTCTGCCGACAAACACTCTGCCGACTGACACTCTGCCGACATACACTACCGAAAGACACTCTTCCGACAGACACTACCGACAGACACTCTGCCGACTGACACTCTGTCGACAGACACTACCGACAGACACTCTGCCGACAGACACTACCGACAGACACTCTGCCGACAAACACTCTGCCGACTGACACTCTGCCGACAGACACTACCGACAGACACTCTGCCGACAGACACTACCGATAGACACTCTGCCGACAGTCCCAATGATTTGATTGGTCAGTTAATATTACCGTCTTTTGGCTCCTCTAGCCCCTACCCTCTCAGCCCCCCCCCCACAAACATAGCCAGCTTTACTGTGTCTGTCAGTGGGCTCAGACATAACATAACATATCTATGGCACCTCTGACGCTTGTATTGGGCCGTCCATAAAGTACGTCACGCTCCAGAGGGGGGAGGGGGTGTAAGAAAGTGTGACAGTTTGTGACAGGGGGAGGGGGTCCGGCCAAGTGTTACGTCACGCTGTTTTATATTAAATTTTGATTATTTTGTTAATAAAAAACAACATTTTTGTTCGAAAGTGTGACGTACTTTAGGGGGGGGGGTCCGAGATGTGTGACAGTTTGTGACAAGGGGGAGGGGGGGGAGTTAAAAATGGTAAAAAATAGCCTGACGTACTTTATGGACGGCCCCTATGAAGGCTTAAATTATATTGTGTTTAAGATGTACATGTATTGGAAACTTGCGATGTGTTTAGTTACGTAAATTTTAAAAAAACAAAATAACTCTATAAATACTATGATTGCTCCTGAATATCCAAAGTTTTAAACATTCGTAGCGGCTCTTACTTTCAATACTAAATGCGATGTTAAGATTTTACAATCAAATAAAACGCAACGATCTCCTCTGAGGTCATGTTTGTAATAATCCCTTTGAGTGAGAATTGGGATAACATGGGTTCATGCTATTATGAACGTTGTTTTCATATTTGTTTTTAAATTTTGTAAGTTTATGTTTAAAATAATTTAATAATATTAACCTCTTGTAATGCGTTTTTGGATTCGGGTCCCTCTAAGCTGGAGATGGAGTCCTCGGGCTTCATGATTACTTCTCTGCTTGAACCTGGAAGTTACCTTAATTTATCAGAGGAACTTGATGTTTTGCAGCGGGGAAATTTTTGAACCGAGTCTTGATGTCCCGATGCTAGTTTGATTTATGATTGTAATTTGATGTTTCCTTTGAGAGAGACTATTGAATTTAGGCCCAATTTTACCTCAATGAATGACTGTAATTATTTTTAGCTTGCCTTGGAGAGACTTTTGAATTGAGTCTCCGTGTTACCTTGATGGACAACTTATAATTTGATCTTTCCTTGCAGATGTCTTTGAGCTGAGACGGGATTCTACTTTGATAATATAGGATTGTGTTGATGATCTCAGCCTTGTTGTCTTTGAGCTGAGATGGGATTCTACTTTGATGATATAGGATTGTGTTGTTGATCTCAGCCTTGTTGTCTTTGAGCTGAGACGGGATTCTACTTTGATGATATAGGATTGTGTTGTTGATCTCAGCCTTGTTGTCTTTGAGCTGAGACGGGATTCTACTTTGATGATATAGGATTGTGTTGTTGATCTCAGCCTTGATGGATTATTCTGTATACGATATCATTAATGATTATTGAAGCTGATGTTTATTTAAATTCCTAGATTCCTTTCAATTCTACTCCTTCGACAACTGAACATTTTATCATATTGAGCAGCACGAATAGATGCATGGCTTTGCTTTTCTGTTTTGTTCTTCAATACAACTTTGTCTGAACCTAACGCCAGTGGTAAAATCAGATGGCTTTCCTTCCTACTTCTACTATAACTCGATTGGTTGCAATGCCTATGAAATCATTGAGCTTTCGTTGGTGGAATCATTGTTTTTATTAGTGACGTCACAAAATGTGTGAATACTTGTTTGAATTATTGGTGTAACAAAATAAGAATTTTGAAAGGTAAACTTTGGAAGCTGCCGTCCCTCATCGAAGCGGATTGTCTTAAAGCAACGCCGTGTTCTCAACAAGCTGCCTGCGTCCAATGTTAAACATCAAGTCGACGAAGGCGTGCCTCCTGAAATGCAGGATAGCAATAGTTGAAGTTCGAGACAGATACGAAACATTGGATGCCTTAAATATGTTTTCATTGACACGATTTTGATATCCCGTAAAAGTATGTTGTTGTTTCCAATCGCTTTGTATTATTTGTAACATTAAAAAAAAATTCTACTTATTAATGAATACTTGCTAAAAGATCTCTATTAATTTTTAATAGATAAGTAAAATGAGCTATGTGATATGTGTATTAACGTCAAATTACCGACATTACACAGAGTACTCAAGAAACCTACATTTATAGAAGTCGTGGGAATATTTAAATAACTATTCAGCTACAATCCCGATGATACTTAGTGGGCGGGGAAACATATAATGGATTTGTTTTAATGTAAAAAAAAATCCTTCAACCTTATGAAAATTATTTTTTAAAATAATAATTTTAAAATAAAACAAAGTAAAATTTATCATTATTTTTTAAAGTTTTTTTTTCATATTGCTAAAAAGTCAACCTACTTTTTTACAGTCATAAAAATACATTTGTGTGGAGATGTAATTTGTTTTTGCTGTGGTGATCATTGATTTAGTCGCTCTTAAATTAAGTAAAACATTGTACATAACAGGGACTATAATTGAAAATATTAGCAATTTAGACCGTTGAACTGCCCCGAAATGACCTGGCCATATTCTTGCGCCCACAACATATTCAATATAATTTTTGATCATATATTTTCTAGATGATAAGATTGTCAATTAATCAAACTATTTTTATGTATTGCACGTTGTAGAGAACACCATCTCAGACTTTACCCTGGTGTGAGGAATGGAGTGTATTCTACTGTAACAATTCTCAAGAGATTATCTTCTGTAATAGCGATTCCCGAAATGAAGCACTCTCTATTGTTACCAATGTGTCATTGTTTCTCTCCACCGGTCATTCAAAGACAGAGCGCTATCCTAAGTCTCAAGTCTCTTGGGCTTAAGTTAACGTTCCAAATATTTCAAGCGGCATGAGAGTTTGGTTTGTAATGCTCAGATCTAAGATGTTCAATGTCAAATTCATCAATATGTTCATTTTTATGATCCACTCATCAAACTATTTAATCTTATGGGTCATCAAGATGTTCAAACTAATTTTGTGTAATAATTTCCATCGAGGAATCCGATTTTTAACCAAGCCATTGAATGCCAATGATATGTATTTGTATCCGGTCGTGATATGGCTTTAGAAATACGTCCATTAGATGTATTTGACTTTTTAGAATTCTACAAGTTGCACGAGCTTGAAGCTTCAAAAACATGAATTCTTTGATCCGATCCTTAGAACAAGCAACAAGTTCACATGAAGATACTTCATAAGTCATGGGTACTAATTCAGAAACATTAACATCTTAGCTGCAAATGATTACATTGGTTTGGCACATTTAATGAAATTGCTGTATTCTCTTCATTATTTTCTGATCTAATTTGTTATTGAATTTCGACTTAGTTTACTTAAAAAAGGCAGGAAACAATTAAAAGGGAATTTATTATTATTTTTTTTGGAAACGAAATATACAAAATTGTTTCCTCTTCGTTTTCATACAATCTACTTTAGGTGTTCTTTTAGTCCGGTATTCCGGTATTTCCGCTGGTCGGGATCCCGGTTGTGTCCCATTCTGATTTGATATATTAAATGGAGATCCCTCATTTATAAATAAATAAAATAAATTTATTGGTTTTCTGTTATAAAATAATTGTTGGTTGAGTGATCAAAAAAGTTTTGCAGTAACGAGTATACAGTTTCAACATTTCCATAAAGAATGAGATCCAATTTATTACTCTTTATATGAAAAGCTCTCATTGAAAACATTTATTCTATGCACGTGATAAGGCTTCATCAGACAAATAAAACGTATGCAGCAACTTTCGCTATTACATGGAAATTGGGAATTAGCAATTCGCATGCATCATGAAAGGAAGCGATTTCAAACGTTCTATATTTTGAAAAAATTTAGTGGATCTTTAAACAAAAGTCACTTTCCAATTTTACATTTTCAATCATGATATAAAAATGAGATAAAAGTGCGTTTTAATGCCTTTTTGAAATTTAAAAAATGGATCAGGTTGTTTTAATCTATTTAAAAATAAACAAAATAAAGCTTCTAAAGAAAATCACAGTTGAAATATATTTCACATAGGGAGTAGAGAAAAAAAATCATAACCTAAAAAGGGTGCATACATTTTTTAAAGTTTTCATTTTAAGAGTTGCAATAGGAAATAAAAGAAATGACCGTTTCTTAGACTTGATGTCTTCGTTATGATTTGTTTGATTTGTATGATTTGTTTGATTTGTTTGAATTTTTTTTTAAAGCTGAGATGTCTTAAAATATTTGAAGAGTAAAAATAGCGAACAATTGTGTTTCTATAACACACAATAACATTGATCAGTAATAAAGAGAAGGCCAAGTAACAATTTTTTGTTTTATTAATAGATTTAGATCACTGATGGGGTGAATTAGTTTCTCATATTTACAGATCGACGTGTCGAAATAACGACGAATCATTGAAATTGTGGGCACACAACTCTCGTTTGTCTCTATGCGCCCCTAGACATCTGGGCGCCATAGCATTACGCCCTGTTATCAAAGTCAATAAGGATTTGGGAAATGGACTGACTCAACAAGGAGTTGGAGAATGGTCTGACCCAACAAGGAGTTGGGGAATGGGCTGACCCAACAAGGAGTTGGGGAATGGGCTGACCCAACAAGGAGTTGGGGAATGGGCTGACCCAACAAGGAGTTGGGGAATGGGCTGACCCAACAAGGAGTGGGGAATGGGCTGACTCAACAAGGAGTTGGGGAATGGGCTGACCCAACAAGGAGTTGGGGAATGGGCTGACCCAACAAGGAGTTGGGGAATGGGCTGACCCAACAAGGAGTTGGAGAATGGGCTGACTCAACAAGGAGTTGGAGAATGGGCTGACCCAACAAGGAGTTGGGGAATGGGCTGACCCAACAAGGAGTTGGGAAATGGACTGACTCAACAAGGAGTTGGAGAATGGGCTGACCCAACAAGGAGTTGGGGAATGGGCTGACCCAACAAGGAGTTGGGGAATGGGCTGACCCAACAAGGAGTTGGGGAATGGGCTGACTCAACAAGGAGTTGGAGAATGGGTTGACCCAACAAGGAGTTGGGGAATGGGCTGACCCAACAAGGAGTTGGGGAATGGGCTGACTCAACAAGGAGTTGGGGAATGGGCTGACTCAACAAGGAGTTGGAGAATGGGCTGACTCAACAAGGAGTTGGGGAATGGGCTGACTCAACAAGGAGTTGGGGAATGGGCTGACTCAACAAGGAGTTGGAGAATGGGCTGACTCAACAAGGATTTGGGAAATGGGCTGACTCAACAAGGATTTTGGGAATGGGCTGACTCAACAAGGATTTGGGGAATGGGCTGACTCAACAAGCATTTGGGGAATGGGTTGACCCAACAAGGAGTTGGGGAATGGGCTGACCCAACAAGGAGTTGGGGAATGGGCTGACTCAACAAGGAGTTGGGGAATGGGCTGACTCAACAAGGATTTGGGAAATGGGCTGACTCAACAAGGATTTTGGGAATGGGCTGACTCAACAAGGATTTGGGGAATGGGCTGACTCAACAAGCATTTGGGGAATGGGTTGACTCAACAAGGATTTGGGGAATTGGCTGACCCAACAAGAATGTGTCTATGCAACAAGATTTCGTTGAGTAATTTTTAAAGTGCAATGGACTGAGTAAAGTAGATTTTGAGATGAATGAAATTTATTTGCGTTTTAGATGGGATGAAAAGAGGAATTGTTTTTGGTCTGTTTGTTTACGGAGTGGAACATTTTTTGTGTATAAAACCAGGTCTATAAAAAAATTAGGCTAAGTTCTTGATATATGTTAATCTATGCATCAGTGTGTTTGTTAATGTGTCCAGCGTGTTTGTTGATGTGTGCAGCGTTTGTTCTGGTGTCTGCAGCATATGTGTGTGTTAGTGTGTGTCGTGTTAAACTAAAGCGCGACTGACCATTGATTGAAACTCAGAAACTATCTTGAAATAACGCGGTTCCTCCACAAATCCACTGGAAATTGTAATACAAGTATTTATACAGAGTTGTGGTTATGTTGCAAACATTGAACCAATCAGCTGATTGCTCTTGAATGTGATCGATAAAACATTGCCGATGATTTCCATAAATTCATTATTTTAACACTGCGCTTCTCAAACGTGTCGTAGTTAACACTGACAAAATGCTGCCACTGATGACGCCAACATTGCTACCTACCACAGGGGGATAACAAGGCTACCTACCACAGGGGGGTTCTTTTTGGCGATGGCCATCTCCTCCAAGACCTCCTCCTGGTCACGTGGGCGTGCATGAAAATATAAAGATCACCCAACATTAGTACTGACAGTAGTGCAAACATTCAAATAGTATTAGAGCGGTTTTATGTACACTCCAAAAAATTTGTACTTTTAGTAGGTTACTTTTATAGTTTACAGCACAATTTAATATTGCTGATAATTGGTACAATCCGAAATACTCATTCTTAGCTACATTTCAGTATAGTGTTAAATAAAAATGATTTATTTTAGGTACAAACACACATACATACTTCTTAGACACACACACTTCAGTATAGTCAGTTTTAGGTATAAATCAATATGGTTTTATGTAGGTGCAATACGAAATTATATTTTGATTTAGGTCTAGGACGGGGTTAAATTGCAGAACCCCTGTGCATGCCAAACAACGGTGAAACCTTTCAGAGCACAATTTTAACTGTAGCGTATGTAATTTTATTGGTTGGTGTAAAAAAAAAGTAGCATTCTAGGACTTGTATTAGGAGACGGGAGTAAATGCTCCATTTTGTGCGTTTGTGCTTTAATGACAATCCTTAAATGCGTAATATTTTTATTTATATTTACTCTTTGAAACAAAAAACAGCATTGAGTCTTGTCACCCATTCTTAATAGCTTTCCCCCTCCGCCTCCTCTTGGACTTCAGCAAATGGATTCATCAGCCGATCTCATGGACATAACCATGAATGTCCCCCAACCCCTCCCTTGGGCCACCCCAACCCCTCCATTGGGACCCCACCCCTCCCTTGGGTCACCCCAACCCCTCCCTTGGGTCATCCCCTCCAATCTGATTAAGATCTCGTGTCCTATAGGTAATCTATGTAATGAACTAGCACTTACGACAACTTTCCTGAATTCTGGAATGTCTTGCTCCATCTTCCTTGTCTGGGGTGAGCCAGGAGAAAATAATTGTACAAAGGTATTTTAAATCTAAGAGGTGGTGGCTAAATTTTTTTAAATCAAAATAATTATCAATTTGTATTAAATATTGTAGCATATTTACATATTCATACATTTCACACTGGGGTAAACATTTTAATAGATTTATAGACTCCTGTTCGCGTTATACTTTTAGAATCCATAATCTCAGTACCAGCTTGGCTGCACTTATTTTAATTTTTATGGCCCACAACCTTTTGTAACACAATACCAGTGACAACAACCTTTTGTAACACAATACCAGTTACAACAATCTTTTGTAACACAATACCAGTTACAACAATCTTTTGTAACACAATACCAGTTACAACAATCTTTTGTAACACAATACCAGTTACAACAATCTTTTGTAACACAATACCAGTTACAACAATCTTTTGTAACACAATACCAGTTACAACAATCTTTTGTAACACAATACCAGTTACAACAACTTTTGTAACACAATACCAGTAACAACAAACTTTTTGTAACACAATACCAGTTACAACAACAGTAACAACAACTTTTGTAACACAATACCAGTTACAACAACAGTAACAACAATCTTTTGTAACACAATACCAGTTACAACAATCTTTTGTAACACAATACCAGTTACAACAATCTTTTGTAACACAATACCAGTTACAACAATCTTTTGTAACACAATACCAGTTACAACAATCTTTTGTAACACAATACCAGTTACAACAACATAACAACAACTTTTTGTAACACAATACCAGTTACAACAATCTTTTGTAACACAATACCAGTTACAACAACGTAACAACAATCTTTTGTAACACAATACCAGTTACAACAATCTTTTGTAACACAATACCAGTTACAACAATCTTTTGTAACACAATACCAGTTACAACAATCTTTTGTAATACAATACCAGTTACAACAATCTTTTGTAACACAATACCAGTTACAACAACAGTAACAACAGCCCTTTGTAACACAATACCAGTTACAACAATCTTTTGTAACACAATACCAGTTACAACAACAGTTACAACAATCTTTTGTAACACAATACCAGTTACAACAATCTTTTGTAACACAATACCAGTTACAACAATCTTTTGTAACACAATACCAGTTACAACAATCTTTTGTAACACAATACCAGTACAGTAACAACAATCTTTTTGTAACACAATACCAGACAGTAACAACAAACTTTTTGTAACACAATACCAGTTACAACACAGTAACAACAACTTTTTTGTAACACAATACCAGACAGTAACAACAAACTTTTTGTAACACAATACCAGTTACAACAACAGTAACAACAACTTTTTGTTAACACAATACCAGACAGTAACAACAAACTTTTGTAACACAATACCAGTAACAACAAACTTTTGTAACACAATACCAGTTACAACAATCTTTTGTAACACAATACCAGTTACAACAACAGTAACAACAACCTTTTGTAATACAATACCAGTTACAACAATCTTTTGTAACACAATACCAGTTACAACAACAGTAACAACAAACTTTTGTAACACAATACCAGTAACAACAAACTTTTGTAACACAATACCAGTAACAACAAACTTTTGTAACACAATACCAGTAACAACAAACTTTTGTAACACAATACCCAGTACAACAATCTTTTGTAACACAATACCAGTTACAACAACAGTAACAATAAATTTTGTAACACAATACCAGTAACAACAAACTTTTGTAACACAATACCAGTTACAACAACAGTAACAACAAACTTTTGTAACACAATAGCAATTACAACAACCTTTTGTAACACAATACCAGTTACAATAACAGTAACAAAAACCTTTTGTAACATAAAACCACAAGTTACCACAACCTTTTGTAACATAATATCAGTTACAAAAAATTTGAAATAAACTATTACCTTATGATGTTGATGTTTATTATAGTTTGGACTCTGGCATTGCAATTATAACGGAAATCCCCTCATGCGTCAGATCTGTCTCGTTTTCTGTATCAGGAAGAAATGTATTGTTTACAAATATTTCAAAGTAAATATCTACCAGTTTAGAACGGTCTATGACAGTAGTGACATATTGGTCTGTGACAGAAGAGTATGTGACAGAAGGGTCTGTGACAGACGTGACAGACCTGTCTGTGAATATAGGGAGTGTAGAGCAGTGCTTCTCAAACTTTTTTTTATGGTTGACTGGCAGGAATTTTTTTCATTGCACCAGGAACCGGTGCACTATTTTCCCTGCACTGACAATTTTTTCTGTCCTCTTTTGAAAACTTCTGCGGACCGGCGGCGGATGGCCCACGGACCGGCACCGGTCCGCGGGCCACCACTTTGAGAAGCACTGGTGTAGAGGACATGTCTCAGAACAGCAAGACTCAATTCGGAAGAGGCATGACCGAAATGTGAAGAGCTCGAACTATGGAATATTTGAACTCACTGTGCGGTTATGTTTGCACCTGGTCGGAAGCGGTTGTTACCTACCCCCTGTTGTCCCCCATGAAGTGCTAGAGCCATAATTAGTGGCTCGAGGCTTTAGCATACGCAGTAATAAAAATATTAAAAAGTAGTTAGCGATTTGTCCTTTTCCCCCTTTTATTTTTTATGTAGGGGAGGCACTGCCAAATACAATTAGTTTCATGGGATAAGTGGCGGGGCTTGCCCCAGACGCCACCCCTAAAGGTAGTTCAAAATATAATAATCGCCCAACCTAGTGATGGACAATCTGGGATTCCAGCAAAATATATAGAATTAACCTTAGTGAGGTGAATCCTCACAAGGAGATGTTCGATAGTCTTTACTTCAATCAGTAACCTCTTCGGCGTAGCCCCGACAAACCTGGTGGATCTTTGATTTTGTCATTAGAGATAAAGGGGATATTAACCGGACCTGGCCGAGAAAGCCAAGTCTGAGCTGTGATGCCGGCCCTTTTGGAAGGTAGCCTCAGAGCTGAAGACCGTGGTAATCTTCGAGATACTTTTTTGATAAACTTACTGACACCTCTGGTCCTAAATAAACCATTCTCTCTAGAACTAAACTAGTGACGGGGACCAAACTGTTGCTTTGGATACCACCCTCAAATGGTTTTGTTTATCGTCATCTGTAATCCTTTGTTTAACTTCGACCCTGTAGTATGTTAAGGACTACTAACATACGTGACTAAATCAGTGATACCAAAATGTATTAAACTAGAAAGCAAATGAAAAATCAAAATTTTAGAAAGCAGCGCACCAAATTACTGCAACAAAAATAACACTTTTCGAACGTTCCGCATAAAACTGTTCAATATGATAATAAATGAATCAAATAAAAATAAATAAATAAATGAAAGTTCTGTATTACGTTATTTTTTAATCTGATGTGTATTTATTTTGAAAACTTCCGTCATTTTTGACGGGTGATACACTAGCATATTAAATAGTTGTCATTAAGTACTTATTATACCTTTATTACTTTATTATATTTACACTATTTAGTTTGAAATTTCCTAAAAACCAATAAACAACATGGCTATATCTAATAATAGGACAAGGATCTAATTAATACCTTTTAGTTTAAATAGTTGTGGTAAAGGTGTTATTAAATGAAAATGCCAAATAATAAACTAAAGGAGCTCTCTACTCCGTGGAAGTGATGATATCAAGAAAGTTGGCAACACAATCTAAAATATTCTAGTTCTAAATCTAAATCAAAGTGTCGACAATAGATTTACTTCCGGGTTAATGTGACGTCTCCCGAAATAATTTTGTTGTTACTTTGGTGGGGGAAAAGAGGAGAGAGAACGAGAGTATCGCAAATGTGCTGTAGATTTATTTGTGTAGCATGTATATCATCATCATCACCGCCTGTCGTCCCATCTGGACATATGTTAAGAACAAAGGCTCTCCAGGCATCAAGGTCTTGAGCTAATCTCTCCGGCTTTCCCCAGCTGTGCTCACTCCGTTTGGTGTCTGCTTCCAGTTCCTTTCTCTAAGTCATTCTGGGTCAACCTCTCTTTTTTTCCCCTTTCCCTTGAGGTTCCAAGTGAGGGATTGTCTCGTGATAATGGATGTAGGCTTTCTAAGGGTGTGGTCAATCCATCTCCATCTGCGCTGGAACATTAATTCTTCCACTGGTTCTTGTTGTGTGCGTCACTAGAGGTCCTCGTTGGTGATGGCCAGCGGATTCGGAGAATCATTCGAAGACATGCGAGTTTATGACAGTTTGTAGCTTTTTTGGACCGGCTGCTGTTGTTCGCCATGTTTCTGCTCCATATAGCAAGACAGGCTTCACTGTGGTGTTGAATATCCTAACCTTGGTCTGGAGGGTCAAGTTGTTGCAGCTCTAGACTTTTTAAATCCCTTATATCAACTTCAGCGTCTTGTCGTCATCTCTTGGTCCCGCCCGCGGAAAAACAAAAGTAAAAGATGACCCACTTCCCATGATCCTATGGAGCTGAAATTTTGAACATAGACTTGTGTCACCTAACAATGCATTGTATCAAAATTTCTGATCGATCGAATATACCGTAATTAAATTTATGAATTTTAAGAAATTCTCTATATAACATGTCTGCTTTAGTTGACCTCCACCGGTCACTGAAAATTCACTCCAGCCCTCGATGTCACAGGGGTCTGTCGCGCGGTGCGTATTATATTGAACATAATCAATACTTTTAGTTATGTCTCATATATAAGGGATTTATAGTAAAAAACTTTGTTTTTACGGGTTGTTTAATTAGCTGGTTAAATGCAGTTGTCGCCTTGCCGATTCTCACTCTTATGGCGGCGTCTTTTCCCCCTTGTATGTCAATGATGCTGTCGTGGTATGTAAAACTGTAAAACTATTCACCTTCTCAACATTTGTTCCTTCCAGTGCTCTAGGGGTGTTGCTAGATGTATTTATTTTAAGGACTTTGCTTTTTCCTCTTTATATAGGGACATAGTATTTAAAAAATAATATTTAAAATGAGCAACCAAATATTTTTATCTTTAGAATTACGGTAAAAATGTGAAACATCGGCAGCAGTACTGAACGATTCCGAAGGCGTTGTTGCGATAGACGAAGAGATAAAAAAATTGGAGGGTAATCTTGGGCCGGTTTCTAGTATCACATTTTTGGCACAGCGAAGATGAAGAAACTTTCTTGACATGGATGAGACGATAACTTGATAGGATCCAGTGATAAAAGAGTAGGTGATCCTATATATGTGAAGTGATCCTATATATGTAAAGTGATCCCATATGTGAAGCGATCCTATGTATATGAAGTGATCCTATATATGTGAAGTGATCCTATATATGTGAAGTGATCTATATATGTGAAGTGATTATATATATGTGAAGTGATCCTATATATGTGAAGTTATCCTATATATGTGAAGTGATCTTATATATGTGAAGTGATCATATATATGTGAAGTGATCCTATATATGTGAAGTGATCCTATATATGTGAAGTGATCTTATATATGTGAAGTGATCATATATATGTGAAGTGATCCTATATATGTGAAGTGATCTTATATATGTGAAGTGATCCTATATATGTGAAGTGATCCCATATGTGAAATGAGCCTTTATGCATGTGGTCCTATATAGTGATCCCATATGTGAAGTGATCCTATATATGTGAAGTGATCCTATATATGTGAAGTGATCTATATATGTGAAGTGATCCTATATATGTGAAGTGATCCTATATATGTGAAGTGATCCTATATATGTGAAGTGATCTTATATATGTGAAGTGATCATATATATGTGAAGTGATCCTATATATGTGAAGTGATCCTATATATGTGAAGTGATCTTATATATGTGAAGTGATCATATATATGTGAAGTGATCCTATATATGTGAAGTGATCTTATATATGTGAAGTGATCCTATATATGTGAAGTGATCCCATATGTGAAATGAGCCTTTATGCATGTGGTCCTATATGAAGTGATCCCATATGTGAAGTGATCCTATATATGTGAAGTGATCCTATATATGTGAAGTGATCTATATATGTGAAGTGATCCTATATATGTGAAGTGATCCTATATATGTGAAGTGATCCTATATATGTGAAGTGATCTTATATATGTGAAGTGATCCTATATATGTGAAGTGATCCTATATATGTGAAGTGATCCTATATATGTGAAGTGATCATATATATGTGAAGTGATCCTATATATGTGAAGTGATCTTATATATGTGAAGTGATCCTATATATGTGAAGTGATCCCATATGTGAAATGAGCCTTTATGCCATGTGGTCCTATATGAAGTGATCCCATATGTGAAGTGATCCTATATATGTGAAGTGATCCTATATATGTGAAGTGATCCTATATATGTGAAGTGATCCTATATATGTGAAGTGATCCTATATATGTGAAGTGATCCTATATATGTGAAGTGATCCTATATGTGAAGTGATCCTATATATGTGAAGTGATCCTATATGTGAAGTGATCCTATATATGTGAAGTGATCTATATATGTGAAGTGATCCTATATATGTGAAGTGATCCTATATATGTGAAGTGATCCTTTATGTGAAGTGATCTATATATGTGAAGTGATCTATATATGTGAAGTGATCTTATATATGTGAAGTGATCCTATATATGTGAAGTGATCCCATATGTGAAATGAGCCTTTATGCCATGTGGTCCTATATGAAGTGATCCCATATGTGAAGTGATCCTATATATGTGAAGTGATCCTATATATGTGAAGTGATCTATATAGTGAAGTGATTATATGTGAAGTGATCCTATATATGTGAAGTGATCCTATATATGTGAAGTGATCCTATATATGTGAAGTGATCCTATATGTGAAGTGATCCTATATATGTGAAGTGATCCTATATATGTGAAGTGATCCTATATATGTGAAGTGATCTATATATGTGAAGTGATCCTATATATGTGAAGTGATCCTATATATGTGAAGTGATCCTTTATGTGAAGTGATCCTATATGCAGTGATCCTATATGTGAAGTGATCCTATATGTGAAGTGATCCTATATATGTGAAGTGATCCTATATATGTGAAGTGATCTTATATATGTGAAGTGATCCTATATATGTGAAGTGATCCTATATATATGAAGTGATCCTATATATGTGAAGTGATCTTATATATGTGAAGTGATCATATATATGTGAAGTGATCCTATATATGTGAAGTGATCCTATATATGTGAAGTGATCTATATATGTGAAGTGATCCTATATATGTGAAGTGATCCTATATATGTGAAGTGATCCCATATGTGAAATGAGCCTATGATGGTCCTATATGAAGTGATCCCATATGTGAAGTGATCCTATATATGTGAAGTGATCCTATATATGTGAAGTGATCTTATATATGTGAAGTGATCCTATATATGTGAAGTGATCCTATATATGTGAAGTGATCCTATATATGTGAAGTGATCCTATATATGTGAAGTGATCCTATATATGTGAAGTGATCCTATATATGTGAAGTGATCCTATATATGTGAAGTGATCATATATATGTGAAGTGATCCTATATATGTGAAGTGATCCTATATATGTGAAGTGATCCTATATATGTGAAGTGATCCCATATGTGAAATGTGAGTCCTATATGAAGTGATCCCATATGTGAAGTGATCCTATATATGTGAAGTGATCCTATATATGTGAAGTGATCCTATATATGTGAAGTGATCCTATATGTGAAGTGATCCTATATATGTGAAGTGATCCTATATATGTGAAGTGATCCTATATATGTGAAGTGATCCTATATATGTGAAGTGATCTTATATATGTGAAGTGATCATATATATGTGAAGTGATCCTATATATGTGAAGTGATCTTATATATGTGAAGTGATCCTATATATGTGAAGTGATCCCATATGTGAAATGAGCCTTTATGCCATGTGGTCCTATATGAAGTGATCCCTATATGTGAAGTGATCCTATATATGTGAAGTGATCCTATATATGTGAAGTGATCTATATATGTGAAGTGATCTATATGTGAAGTGATCCTATATATGTGAAGTGATCTTATATATGTGAAGTGATCATATATATGTGAAGTGATCCTATATATGTGAAGTGATCTTATATATGTGAAGTGATCCTATATATGTGAAGTGATCCCATATGTGAAATGAGCCTTTATGTCATGTGGTCCTATATGAAGTGATCCCATATGTGAAGTGATCCTATATATGTGAAGTGATCCTATATATGTGAAGTGATCCTATATATGTGAAGTGATCTATATTTGAAGTGATCCTATATGTGAAGTGATCCTATATATGTGAAGTGATCCTATATGTGAAGTGATCCTATATATGTGAAGTGATCCATATATGTGAAGTGATCCTATATATGTGAAGTGATCCTATATATGTGAAGTGATCCTATATATGTGAAGTGATCCTATATGTGAAGTGATCCTATATATGTGAAGTGATCCTATAATGTGAAGTGATCCTATATATGTGAAGTGATCCTATATATGTGAAGTGATCCTATATATGTGAAGTGATCCTATATATGTGAAGTGATCCTATATATGTGAAGTGATCCTATATATGTGAAGTGATCATATATATGTGAAGTGATCCTATATATGTGAAGTGATCTTATATATGTGAAGTGATCCTATATATGTGAAGTGATCCCATATGTGAAATGAGCCTTTATGCATGTGATCCTATATGAAGTGATCCCTATATGTGAAGTGATCCTATATATGTGAAGTGATCCTATATATGTGAAGTGATCTATATATGTGAAGTGATCCTATATATGTGAAGTGATCCTATATATGTGAAGTGATCCTATATATGTGAAGTGATCTATATATGTGAAGTGATCCTATATATGTGAAGTGATCCTATATATGTGAAGTGATCTTATATATGTGAAGTGATCATATATATGTGAAGTGATCCTATATATGTGAAGTGATCTATATATGTGAAGTGATCCTATATATGTGAAGTGATCCCATATGTGAAATGAGCCTTTATGCATGTGGTCCTATATGAAGTGATCCCATATGTGAAGTGATCCTATATATGTGAAGTGATCCTATAAATGTGAAGTGATCTATATATGTGAAGTGATCCTATATATGTGAAGTGATCCTATATAGTGAAGTGATCCTATATATGTGAAGTGATCTTATATATGTGAAGTGATCCTATATATGTGAAGTGATCCTATATATGTGAAGTGATCTTATATATGTGAAGTGATCATATATATGTGAAGTGATCCTATATATGTGAAGTGATCTTATATATGTGAAGTGATCCTATATATGTGAAGTGATCCCATATGTGAAATGAGCCTTATGTCATGTGGTCCTATATGAAGTGATCCCATATGTGAAGTGATCCTATATATGTGAAGTGATCCTATATATGTGAAGTGATCCTATATAGTGAAGTGATTATATTTGAAGTGATCCTATATGTGAAGTGATCCTATATATGTGAAGTGATCCATATATGTGAAGTGATCCTATATATGTGAAGTGATCCTATATATGTGAAGTGATCCTATATATGTGAAGTGATCCTTTATGTGAAGTGATCCTATATGTGAAGTGATCATATATGTGAAGTGATCCTATATGTGAAGTGATCCTATATATGTGAAGTGATCCTATATATGTGAAGTGATCCTATATATGTGAAGTGATCCTATAAATGTGAAGTGATCTTATATATGTGAAGTGATCCTATATATGTGAAGTGATCCTATATATATATGAAGTGATCCTATATATGTGAAGTGATCTTATATATGTGAAGTGATCATATATATGTGAAGTGATCCTATATATGTGAAGTGATCTTATACATGTGAAGTGATCATATATATGTGAAGTGATCCTATATATGTGAAGTGATCTTATATATGTGAAGTGATCCTATATATGTGAAGTGATCCCATATGTGAAATGAGCCTTTATGCCATGTGGTCCTATATGAAGTGATCCCATATGTGAAGTGATCCTATATATGTGAAGTGATCCTATGTATGTGAAGTGATCCTATATAAGTGAAGTAATTATATTTGAAGTGATCCTATATATGCGAAGTGATCCTATATATGTGAAGTGATCCTATGTATATGAAGTGATCCTATATATGTGAAGTGATCCCATATGTGAAGTGATCCTATATATGTGAAGTGATCATATATGTGAAGTGATCCTATATATGTGAAGTGATCCTTTATGTGAAGTGATCCTATATGCGAAGTGATCATATATGTGAAGTGATCCTATATGTGAAGTGATCCTATATATGTAAAGTGATCCTATATATGTGAAGTGATCCCATATGTGAAATGAGCCTTTATGCCATGTGGTCCTATATGAAGTGATCCCATATGTGAAGTGATCCTATATGCGAAGTGATCATATATGTGAAGTGATCCTATATGTAAAGTGATCCTATATATGTGAAGTGATCTTATATATGTGAAATGATCCTATATATGTGAAGTGATCTTATATATGTGAAGTGATCCTATATATGTGAAGTGATCCTATATATATGAAGTGATCCTATAAATGTGAAGTGATCTTATATATGTGAAGTGATCATATATATGTGAAGTGATCCTATATATGTGAAGTGATCTTATATATGTGAAGTTATCCTATATGACAATATGAGAAGCTCAATGATGACAAAGTTTGTTGGATTTTTGCTTTGAAAGTATTGGTGATGGGGTGGAGTGTTTGGGTGTCCTCAGTTCTGGTAATCTAACAAATCTAAAATACTTGACGTAATGACGTGCAGAGCTCAAGGATACGATAATACACCCACAATTTCCATGTTCCATGAGTATGTTATTTAATTATTCGGTTCTTTCGAAAAAAAATGTCATCTGTGTTTCATCAAAACATATGAGTACACACGCAGTTGTTAAAAGCATCTAAGTATTTGTAAGTCTGATGGATTTCTGATGACAATTGAAGCTCTGGGTGATCCTCTTGAAAGTTTGAATACAAGAGGTAAAGAGCAGCGCAAGGTCTTTTACATGCTGTCAGTAGTTTTACGCTTATCGGTTGATTATTCTCTGAGGCTGGTCTTATATGTGAGAAAATGAATCTTGACAGTAACACATACAGACGAAGAGATTCATTTTTTGTAATGTGGTGTCCAAACTAGCGGGCTTCAAATTGTGTGTGCACAATCAACAATCTAGGTGAGATCAACAGCTATCAATGAAGTATAGAAGACATGCTAGGGACTGTTCAACCACATCTATCAATGAAGTATAGAAGACATGCTAGGGACTGTTCAACCACAGCTATCAATGAAGTATAGAAGACATGCTAGGGACTGTTCAACAACAGCTATCAATGAAGTATAGAAGACATGCTAGGGACTGTTCAACAACAGCTATCAATGAAGTATAGAAGACATGCTAGGGACTGTTCAACCACAGCTATCAATGAAGTATAGAAGACATGCTAGGGACTGTTCAACAACAGCTATCAATGAAGTATAGAAGACATGCTAGGGACTGTTCAACAACAGCTATCATATCAATGAAGTATAGAAGACATGCTAGGGACTGTTCAACCACAGCTATCAATGAAGTATAGAAGACATGCTAGGGACTGTTCAACCAAGTCTACCATTGTATCAGCAAGTGAATAAGGCTTATTATTATTATTATTAGATTAACCTCTTCCTCCGAGTTATCCGAAAATGAGTTGTGATTGGAAATACCAAGGTAGAAACATAGAATTTTACAAATTGTTAGACTTATCAGTACTTGTTTTGAAATGCATACCTGGATAGGACTTGGTAGATTCTCTTCATAACTTCAATTACTTCTGCTGAGTGTACAATGATTTCTTACGATCTTTGACTTCATGATTCATGTGAGCAGATCTTTTCAAAACTAAGGATTATCAAATGAGGATTTACGATGCATCATGGGTTCAGATATGGCTCCAATATCTTTTGAAAGTTATATGATGAATAATGTTGATCTTGATGAAGTGACTGACAGGTTTGCAGTTTCGAATATCAGAAAATGGGAATTTTTACACAGTGAATTTCGTGTTAGCATTTCTTAGTCATAGTTAGGGTCAATCACATCCAAGCAGCATTGAGATGGAACAGAACCAAGATGGTCAGATCACGTGGCAAGCACTACAACGTTCACCATTCATGACACGGAGCATTGCTGCCTTCCAGCTATGACCAGTATGAAGGTATCAAGTAAATCAAATGTATTCAGTGTTGCACAAGCTGCAGTGGCACTGCTCAGGTAGCTTAGATACAGACGGCAGGTTAGAGAAAGGGAGAGCAATGTTACATTCAGTTTGGGTCCAGGCTGCTTTACAACCAGCTTTACAACTGCAGCCTTGGAACTTGAAGAGAGGTGTTACTGTGACAGTCGGGGCGGCTTTACAACCAGCTGTACAAGTGCAGCCTTGGAACTTGAAGAGCCGCGTGTAACTGTGACAGTCCAGGCGGCTTTACAAGTGCAGCCTTTGAACTTGAAGAGACGTTGAAACTGTAACAGAAAATAACATCAACTTGCTACTTGCAAGTCAACAACCTACGCACTAAATTGAAATAGTTTGTTATTCATAAGAAGTTAGAAGTATATAATTAAAATAGATAACCTTAACATACACAAATAAACCACTCAAAAATCAACTCTCAAATTGTTTATTTTCCGTATTTAACATATTCTAAATATAATTGTGAATAGTGTAACATGATTTCTCCAGATCGGGGCTGTCCATAAAGTACGTCCCGCTATTTTTGACCATTTTTAACCCCCCCCTTTCCTCCTGTCACAAATCTCGGACCCCCCCCCCTAAAGTATGTCACACTTTCGAAAAAAAATGTTTAATTAACAAAATAATTAAAATTTAATATAAAACACGGTGATGTCACACATGGCCGGACCCCCTCCCCCTGTCACACTTTCTTACACCCCCTCCCTCCTCTGGAGCGTGACGTACTTTATAGGCGGCCCCATCCTAGAATTATCAGCAGAACTCTTAGTTCCCCAAAAAGCGCAAGCCTTCAACAAATTAATAAGTATTTTAAAAACAAAAACAATTTCTAAACCCTATTTACTATTATGTAGCTAACATTTTATGGATGTCTCCCCTTATATGGAGAGTCTATACTCAGGCAGGCGTGGATCTGCCATACAGCAATCAAGATAACCCAGTGCTCAGTACTGGCAAAATGTCAACTTAGACAAGAATTGAACACAACATTTGCCGTGCTCAACAGAGCTTTTAACAAAAAATCATTTTATTCATTTATTTAATAAACATAATTGATATAATAATGTACATAGCATTTATTATAATTAGAATTCTCAGTTTTATATAAACTGGTATCAAAGGAATAGACACCTAGATAGCAAAATAGTGTTTTCACAATTGAAAAAAAAAGATCTAGTCATTTCATCTGTATTGTTTCCAATTCTTGTCTCAAAAGGGTATGGAGGTTACTAAAGATCTTTACAAATGTGTAAGTTATGAAAAAAGCCAATTTAAAAAAAAACAAAACAAAAAATTAGAACAGCAGTAATAGTAGTAGAATAGTTAAGTGTATTAAGAAAAAATGCTGTTAAGTTATTTATCTTTCAACTTGTAAATGAAATTTATCATAGAGTTACTGAAGATTGTTTTTGCCGCCACAACATAAATAAGAGCTTTGCAGCAAAGTTTAAAAATACAGTATTTACAATAGATAGCACTTAATTACAGATGTATTTAAAGTATAAGTATATAAAGGATAACTATCAATTACAACCCTGAAGTTGGTAGGACTTATCACAATGAATATTCCAGGCTATCCTGCCAAACTGTATGCATCATCCGTGCAGGTTTCCTTGGGTTATCCAAGTGCCCGGAGAGAGGAGGCCAGATAATATAACTTTCTACTAGGGGGTGGCCGGAAATGGTTTTTTACTATTTGCCGAATCCGGATAGTTTTACCCAAATATTTGCAGATCCGGATATCTCCACATTTGAGTTTAAGAACTAAGGGGATGTACTTAACTAATTTCTATTTAGTATTTAATACTATTTATTAAAATATTTATTATCTAACATATGCAGAGTATCTGCTATCTACAAAGAACATTTTACAATGAATTGAATGAACGAACTTGAACGAAGTTTAACCAACTTTGTAGTGTGTACCAAGCGAACAGTGTTGTACGGAGTGTGTAGTGTGGTGTACAAGAAGTCATGATCTAGAGCCATCATAAAAACTGTTCTTTTAATCAGACGATTTAAGTTTAATAAGCTGTTAGTTAACTCAATTTGTTATCTTATGTAGTGAAGTAATATCTAAACTTGTAACTTTTTAACTGAATTTTTTTCTCTTGTATTGAAATGATTGTTTTACTACATTTTGCATGGATTTGAATGACTTCATGATCAACACTTGTTAATTTGTTTAATGCATTTTGTTATTAATAATTTAATGCATAACTTAATTTGTTACTTAACTTATTTAGTATAATTGTAATATTCACAATAGACTAGAGTTGAAAAATTATATAAGAATAAATAAGATATAACACGTGAGACAAGCAACATTTTTATTTTTAAGTTCGCAAATCAAATCACAATTGATATCCGGATCCTATCCAGATCTGCCATTAGTATTTGGCAAATCTGGATAGTGGCAGAAATCCTAATATCCGGTCCGGATATGCGGCCACCCCCTACTTTCTACAAAACTAAAAAATGGCAGGCATATGAAGCACTATCTTTATCACTGACAAACAGATGCCAGAAATCAGCTTTCAGCTGAATTAATATCCATTAAACTTTTGTTGTATTGGTATTCCCAAAATGCGAAGTCAAATATTCTTAAATGGTCCCATGAAGGCAGCATCTGGTCTGTAGACTCCATTTTATACTACCATGATAGTTGAATAATAACAAGGTCTGTAGGACTAGTCCAATATTCTAGGGAGGGGGAGATAAGACTACCATAATGATAGTTGAATAATAACAAGGTCTGTAGGACTAGTCCAATATTCTAGGGAGGGTGGGGATGGGGGGGGGGAGATAAGACTACCTTAACGATAGTTGAATAATAACAAGGTCTGTAGGACTAGTCCAATATTCTAGGGTGGGGTGGGGATGGGGGGGGGGAGATAAGACTGACAAGACAGAGACTTAATTCCACTTTATGTAGAGGTGTGTGTGTGTAGGGAAGCAGAAAGCAGCTTTGAGAGTTAACTTTGGTTTGAGCCACCAGTATGGTGGAAGCTCTAAAAATAAATTCAGGTGAGGGGAAAAAAAGCCGCAACATATAAGCCATATAAAATATTTGTATGTGGTATCTTAAACAGACAGGAAACATTAAGTTTGAATAAACTGTGATCAAAATTGGGATAAATATCATCAGCGAAAAGAATGCTTTACCTGGTCAAACCGGGCTGTATGGTAAGCTTACATATGTAAAAAAAACACATCCACGTAAAGAGAAACAGATTTGACTATTTATGTGTGCACACTAAATAATTATCTATTTGTTCACATTATAAAACATGTGAAGAACTAGTCTGATATCTTGGCAAGCATTTATGATGTATCTTTTTTCAAACTGATTGAAAGCAATAACTTTGTTTCATCGCCTTTGTAAGTGGATCTGACATAAATTAATTTAAAGCATATCAATACATTTCGTAAGCAGTGTATCACTATTTCAATACAATAAAGTAATTCAATAACAGTGACATAAAGATATGTTAAAAATTACTGGCCCTTTAACTATAACATGAGAGGCTAAAAATTTGACTGTAAATTTATAGTAAAAATACTAACAAAATCATTTTATAATAAAAGGAATACATGTATAAATAAATTAGAGGTTAACAATAATATTAACACAATGGCCCATCTAGAGATAGTGCTGTGAGGGCTGACACAGTTGTTGTTTGTTTTTACCTCCCCTACCACAAGGGGATTGAGCAAATTGTCACCTCTTCTTATAATATTTTTATAAAGCTAAAAGACTTTCTCCCACCCCATACCCAGCACTTTCATTAATTTTCTGCTATGAAGAAGCTAATGAGGCTAATGACTGGAAAATGATAATAAGTGTAAACTAAACATTGACTAAGTTGAAATCAAGATGTCAATACTTTTGTAATTAAACTAGATATAATGTTAAAATTAAATGCAATGTTATGATACCTTAGGCACTTAACAAAATGTTAGCTGGACAACTGAAAAAGTTGGTTGGTTTAAAGACACACTAAGACAAATGAACAAAATGAGGTTAGTACCCATGTGTAGACAGATGTGACAGGTTTGTTGGAGTCAATGAAAAAATTGTTTGTAGTAAAAAGCTGGATGTCAATGAAATATTCAAATTGTCTTTTGTGAGCAGGAAGATAACAAATGAGATTTCTTTTTTAAAATATGTTTGAAAAACTTTTTTTTTAACAAACATTTAGTCACAATCTTTAACAATATAACTTTTTTTTAGCATGATAATGACACAAAGCACATAAAACCAGAGGAAGACATTAAAGTGGCAATGAAGTTTTTTAAATACAAAGTACATGTTTTCACATTGTCTTTTTTTTTGTTGTCTTTTGCTTGTTAAATATTTTACAGTCTTATCACAAACACTGATGTGTGTATGGTTAAACGTAACAACATCACCTCACAGTTTTCCTTAACATGGGATCATTAGCAGCACCTTTGCTGGGATAAGAAATTAGCTTGTCTTCTTCTTCTACATATTCATTGTCCTCATCAGAAGCTTCTTTAGTTTTAATATCATCTGGACCGGCACTTTGAATAGAATCTCGTACATGATGAAAATATTCCTGTACACTGTAGCCTTGGCTTTTTTCCATCTCCTCCACACGCTGGAGAAATAAATCTTTGGCAAAGTCATATAAAAGAAGATCCAAAGTATTTTTTTCTAGTATTCTTTGCTCTAAATCTTTGTTCAGCTGGAGCTGAGAAACATGAGTGATTTCTTTTTGTTTTAGATTTTCAAGAAATTTTATCCCAAAAGTTTGTTCAAATAGAAATTGAGTTTTTTCTTGCTCTTCCACAATGCCAAAAAATGCAACATTTATCAGATTCTCTTTGGCACTCTGAAGGAGAATGCTGTCCACCAGTTTTTCATTCATTCCTGTTCTGTTGTAGCAGTTCACCCTGGACAGGTTGGCCAGCATCCGTGTCATGCGGTTGAAAGCTAAGTTATGCCTGGGGAAGAAAGTGAGGAGATATTTTTCAATTATTATTCAGCCTGGTTAAGTTCCATAGTCAGATGGATGAGGGGTATTTCATGACCTATTTCATTCAAACACCTGGTGGTCGTGGTCAAGCATGCATGTCAAACAAGAGAGCAACCAATGATTACTAGGCTTACTGTCGACCATAATTCTTCAACAAAATGCTACATTATTTTTATAGAGCAACCAGTGATTACTAAGTACCAAAACTCTTCAACAAAATGCTATATTATTTTTATAGAGCAACCAGTGATTACTAAGTAATCACATGCCTTCAAAAATTGTCAGCTTTAGGAACATTCAAATAATCCCCACAGTGGGTTTTGGTTCATTTTTTTGGTTATAAGTTCTGATACATTTTTAGCCTATTCTTCTCATCTTTCATTACAAATACATGTAATTCTAAATTTACTCTGTGTTATACAAGCAGCTTCAATATCTCTTGTATTTAAGTAATTTAACAAATACCCTATGGACACTTTACTTCAACAATGGCAAATGTCACATAACACAATAGTGTTCAAAATTTAAATAACAATATTGCATTTTTTATTTAATGTCCCAGATTTTTGTTGACTTTTAAATTGCCCAGTGGTTCTTGAAAGTGTCATGAAATTTTATTTTCTAATTTCTGTTAATTTTTTTGTGGGATTAAGTCGTTATTGAAATTGAATGAATATACAACATACTTGCAGGAAATGAATTCATCAAAGGACACCCCCGACCAGTCCGAGCCATGAAAACAAAAAGGCACTTCTTCAAGAGTTGCATCTCGGCCGTTACAATGGAGCCTTACAGCCTTCCAAGTGGCGCCTCTTTTAACATGTTGCCACTCACTTAAAAAGCGGCTGACTGGGTTACGTAAAAATGTTATGTAATAATATCTGAAATATTCCAGACACAAAAAAATTGCAATCAGTACATGTATCTTTGTGTTCAAGATATGTTAACAAATATGTGTGTGAGTTTTGAAGTGCTTTTAATTTTGTAACATGTTAAATATTATCAATAAAACGTATTTGAGCTAATATAGAAATATATGTTTACTTAAACACCCTGTAGCTTTAAAGAACTATCCATATCTTCGGTAAGCATTGAAGATGTTGGTTGATTTAGATTGAGTTTTCTTACACTTCTGACCCACTCCTTTTAATATATAGAAAATATTATTTTTAATTTTGTATGCCTTATAATTATAAGCCATTGCATCAATTTAAATGAGTATTTGCATGGTAAATAATATTAGCGTGGGTTAAAAAGCAAAACAGGTGACTACAAAAGATAAGTTATTTATGAGATATCAAAGGGTTAATATGAATTACTACCAATCATCAAAAGATCATTGTGAGCAAAAATTATATATTTTCTTTCCTTTGTTTCTTTTTTTTTAAAATATTTTATCTTAGCATGGCGGGGAGTTGACAAATGATAGCTCTGCCAAATAGCTTCCTAATCTCCATCACTGTTAATAACTCATATATAAACTAGGGTGGCTCATCTTTTTTTATAACCCAAAGAAAAGTTTTAGTTTGCTCAGTCTGTACGGACAAGCCTAAAAACATTTTTCAGCGTTATTCACCTTAACAACAAAATAGAAAAGAAAACAAAGAAACAATAACAAATTCATTCTGAAACTTACACTATTTATGGACTGAATGGTAACTTTTTTGTCAATTTGTATAATGACATAGTGAGCACTAGAAATAAGATCACACCTATCAATAACGAATTTCTGCTGACTGAGTGGATATCATGGCAAAAGATTGTTTACATTCTATTTGTACATGATACCAGCATTCTTTTTAAGGAAAATATAGTTAGAAATTGAATTTTAAAAAATTTATTTAAATAAATATTTTATTACAAAGCGTAACAAGCATTTGCCTGCGCACAAGCCATGACTTTTTTGGTTTTCTATAGAAATATTTATTAACAAAGACTACGAAAGATGATACTGCTGTAAAATACCCGTTTTAGTAATATTTATTAGAGATCATGATTATTAATTCAACTACAGTTAAAGTTAAACAAGCATGAGAAAAAAAACAGTGAAACGTATAACTAAACTTACCTACGCTGCGCTCTGTGAGTCAAATCATTATTTTTAAACCATTCATCAACACAATCATTTAGCTCTGTCCAATCAGCATGAAGCCCACACACCCAACCAGTCGAGTGGCGACTAAGTAGCCAGATGTTTTTATTACTTGTTACGCATTCACATTTTTTAATATATTGCTGACAATGACAGGGTGGATTCACTGCTAAGTTATGCACCAAATGGCGGCCAAATGTTGCCCCTCCAGTCTTTTGAATATGAAGATACACTAAAATGTCACTGCCTTCAAAATCAAGTTTATAAACTTTATGAAGGACACTGGCATCCAATTTATTCTTCTGATCTATTCTTCGAACTAAAAATTCATTTTGTGAAAACGGCAAAGGGGTGGAGCTTGACACTCCAAAACACACTGTACCAGTGCATGAATAGACAATTATAAAAAATATTAAAGATAGTGCAGCGATCAACAGTAAGAAAATGAACCTGCACTTATTAGACCTGTATAAAGGAATTTTTCTCATCATGTCTGAAGATTTTTTTTAATCTTTTAAAAAATAGCTGATTTTGGCAGATAAATTCCATTGATTTGATTTGCTTTCCTCGAACAGCATCTGCAGATTATAAATACAATTAATTCAGCGAGGAAAATGTGGGGTAAAAGTGCATTGTAAAATGGAATTTTCTTTATTAAATTATAGGTAGGACGTAATATTAAGCTATTGCAGAAAAAAATCTTCTGGCTTTGTTATTTCTAAAGGACTTTTTACAGCTCTCGATGATTCAAGGTCCATAAATAATTAATCCACATTGTCTATCTGGTAATCTTCTTGTCAGATTTTTTTCACCAAAGAGGAGGTAAACTAAACGAAATTTTCAAGATGTAGACACACATTAAAAACAAGAAACTAAACAACTTTTTTTATTAAAAGATAATAGTACATGTTTATGAAATTTTTTTACTTATCAGAAAAACATCGTGAAATTCTAGTAGCTTCTAATGGAATAGTTACAAACTAAAAGTCATATTGCATTATGAATACACAAGATTGTACAAAATGTCTACACTAGACTGAAATTAAGATAAATTAATAAAGGTAATTACTAGGGGGGTAAAAAAAACAACCAAACTGTTAGCTTTTTCCACCACCCCTTTTTCATGAAAGGAGTCATATTGTATCAGTAAAAAAAAATGTGACTAATTCTCATTGCTTTTCTCAGAGAATGCAGCCTGATATCCTGGTGTGCCACAACCTATTTTTTAATTAAAAATATAATCTGTACTCAAAGATGTATATTTTTCACATTATTTCCCTTTAAATTTGACCAGGGTTCTGAAATTTTACATTTAGGAACACAATGCCTAACTTTACAAAATCAACTTCATTCATCAGACATAAAAACTCATAAATAACAACACTCTATTTTAGCAAACAGGTTGTCTGTTCTCCACACTTCTGAAATGCCTTATATTAACTTCACCGTCTTCTTGGACTCGCGGTCGGTCAAACCGGCGGAAAAAATGACCCACTTCCAGTGATGCTATCGAGCTGAAATTTTGCACATAGATTCGTGTCACCTATCAATGCATTGTATCAAAATTTCAGATCGATCGAATGTACTCTAATTAAATAAATGCATTTTTAGTTATGTCTATATAACTCAATGTAGCCGTCTGCTATTGTTTACATTCATGTGTCACTTGAGTTCACGCCAGCCATCGATGACCACACCTCCCACCCCCCCCAGTTTTACAGCAAGGGGAGATCAGTCGGTTTCAGGCTGTAAATGTTTATCGCATGTTGCGTATTATCTTGAACATATCAATCAATACCTTAAGTTCTGTCTCATATATAAGGGATTTATAGTTAAAAACTTTGTTTTTTCGGGGTTGTTTATTTACCTATTTAAGACAATAAATTGGAAACGTGACATGCTTTGATGTTTAAGATGACTTCAAAAGCCAATTGTGGACAAATTTTACAACACTACATGGTACTGCTCGTACTAGTAAGCTCACTTGTGAAAGGATTTTTTCTAAAATCACTTATACAAAACTATTTAATAGTAACAGTATTTTGTAAAGCAAACTTTTTAGTTTTTTTAAAAGATTATTTTCTGGCATTCTCTGTCGGGATAGAGGAGATGAAGTGATGCAAAAAAATCCCTGGCTAAAATTTTTGTAAAGATACAAACGAGATTGTACAAGGGCCTCGATATTTAATTCCTTCCTCCTTGTGGTAGCCCGACTTCTTTGATTCTTATTGCTGCATATCCACATTAATGCTCACGACTGCCAAAGTAACTATATTCAGATTCTTCTCCTCTGCTAGCATCCTGTTACTTGATCAGGCCCCTTTTTTGACCATGCATACTTAATTCTCTAAACAATATCAAGTTTTTTTTGCATAGTTTTGACCCTATTTAGGCCTATACTTATTGTTTAAATAATTATGTAAAAAAAGGTATGTTAAAATTTAACATTTTTTTCAAAAATGGAACTTTTGTATGTGACTTCACAGCAATTTACTGCTTCCCCATTCTTAATTCATTGGGTATCCTTCCGTCTCACAAGACGATGGTGCATCACCGTTGGGTTGGGTTGCATTTCCTTGTGTGGCTGTGCTATCCTTGAGTGATAGCCTTTACCACAGCTTTTGGACACGAGTTCTGTGCTTCCCAATGTTTTGGCCTTTCTCCTAGCTCTTCTGTCTGTAGCCTCCTGCATCCTTTGGTCCTCGGCTACTATGACGCCCTCTTTTACAACTGTGCCAAACGTAGATCGGTCTTCTGCCTTACACTCCCAGTCACTTGTGCGTATTCTGATTGCTTTTATGTCCTTTTGGCAGACATCTTTAAATCGAAGACATGGGCAACCTGTCTTCCTCTTTCCCGATGACAATTCTCTATATAGGAGGTCCTTGGGGATATGACCCGGGCTCATTTGTTTTACATGTCCCAGCCATCTTAGGCGTCTTTAAATAAGTATTGAGAACATGCTTTGGATATTAGCACGCATCAGGACCTCACTATTTGGCACTTTGTTCTGCCATTTAATGCCAAGGATGCGACACAGGCACCTCAAGTGGAAGCTATTAAGCTTGCGCTCATGGGATGTATATGTGGTCCATGTCTATCTCCCGTATAAAAGCGTACTGATGATGCAGGCTCGATAGACACACAGTTTGGTTTTCTCCGTTAGCTTGGTGTTTTGCCAGACCCGTTTATTTAGTTTAGCCATTGTGGCAGTGGCCTTGCCAGTTCCACTGTTTATTTTGTCCTCAATGGACAGTGTATTGGAGATCTTAGACCCCAAGTATGTGAAGCTGTCCACAACCTCCAAAATTTTCATTGTAGATATTGATGGTAGGAGAAGAGCATGTGTCTTGGGCCATAATGCTTCCTTCTTTTAGACATGCAACATTATTTATGGATGGCCTCAGAAAAAAAAGATTCATTATTGGTGAATATTCACAAAACATTGTTATCTTTAAAATATACATGGTATCACATAAAATAAATTTTAAAATCCTTTTTTTTGAGTGTGAACATATCTTGAAAATTCATTAAGCATACTTCCACAGACATCCCTTAAAGTCTTCTGCTAAGAAGAGTTCCAGATAAAAAATATGGATGCATCTATCACAGACTGAACAGTAAAAACATTCAATAGGCCCCTATAAAGTAAAATAGAGAAAAGTTAATGTAATAAAATTGTTTAAAATGATAGCCAATACATTTTCGCTAGAAATTAAAAAAATCCATTTAAAAATAAAGTTCTAAATTAATAAATAATAAAAATGAATATTGAATATTAATTTTATTATTACTAAACTAAAACTAACAGGCTACTAGTACTACTAGTATCAAAAATCAAAAACACTTTTATACTTATGTTTTAGATTTAGAATTTTTGTAACTAATATACTAATAACTAATGACTAATAATTTTAATATTAATTATAATAATACTACTACTACTAATCTAACTTCACTATTCCTACTTTTTTTTAAAAACAGAACTGTCAGAACATTGTGGCTATAAATTTGTGTTAATTTAATTACCAACAATAACTTAACACGGTACTAAACCTACTACTACTAATATTGAAGTGAACTTTCGACTGTGACCAACCTACTCTATTTTTTATGAATAAATTTGAATAAACATCAAAAGTTGAGTTCTATCACTACACTATCATAAGACTAAAGAATTCGTATACTATTAGTATTAGTCTATGACTAGTCTATGGACACTATACTATGACACTATTCACTATACTATGACTATGTCGACTATGACTATGAGTACTATGACTATGGACTATGACTATGACTATACTGATACTATAAGTAGTATATAAGTATAATATAAATAAGTATAAGTAGCTATGACTATGACTAGGCTTGGCATACCTGTTTTAAAAACACACGCTAATAGTATCTAAAAATTTCAGAAAGCTTTGCCATTATTAAGCAAATCATTGACACATATATTTAACATTAAGTTTCGGTCATTTATGGTCTGACTAAACGAATAATTATATAATCTTCACAATTCACAATGTTTAGACATCTCAGCACTGAATCAGCCATTATTTATTAAATCTTATTACGTATTTTTCGGCCTTGAAGAGTGTTAAAAATTTAGATAAGTAAACCGTAAACATAATCTAAATAATTTACATGAAATAATCATAATTTTTTTCTATAAATATTAATATAATATTTTAAAATCATACTTAAAAAATGGAAATTAATGTTTAAAAATATTTAGTTAATATCGAATCCCTTTTAACTTTTTAATTGAAACAAAATAGCGAAATAATGTCGGTATTCCTTTTAAGATACAAAACAAATACAAAATAAATGTTGACTGTTCAATGGTCTCCCTTTGCCATTAATCAAATCGCCCATGACAAGCCACAGCTCTGCAAATTGTTGTATGCATTAGAATGGAGCTCTACAATTCTTCCTTTGACAAAACGGTCCAGTCCATACACTTTGTCCCTGACAATTAGGCCCCTATGAATGAGCATCCGTCAAAAAAGTTCCCGACAATAAGACATTAGTCTGAACCCTATCTCACGCAATGCCAAATGTTTGACTCGCATTCCACAAGTGCACGAGCTTGTGGCTTGTGGTGAGTTTTACGGACAGACTCGTAGTTTAGTTTTCAAAAAATATCAATCCATGTTATATCGCAGTGTGGTCTAAATAATTGCAAGCCAGATATTTTCATTAATAAAAGTAATAATAATAAATGCATATCACATAACCCAAGGCCGGATTTAGCCTTTGAACCGAGAAAATAATGATCAAATAGACACAATATTACAAGACTTCTCAAAAGCATTTGACAAATTTCACCACCTTAGTTTACTTAAAAAACTAACTACTTTGGAATCTCAGGTCCCTTACATCACTGGATCCAAGACTTCCTTTTGGGCAGGGAGCAAACTTTAATAATTAATGGATCTAAATCTGCACCAATAAATGGTTAACTCAGGAGTTCCACAAGGAACTGTGCTAGGTCCCTTACTCTTTTTAATTTATATAAATGATTTACCCAACAACATCTCAACAGGAACAAAAGTTAGGTTATTTGCTGATGATTGTATAATCTATAGAACAATTAAATCAGAACAAGATAGCAAAATTTTACAAAAAGACTTAGATGAATTGATCAAAATGGGAATCAACTGGAGTATGTCTTTCCACACAGAAAAGTGTCAACTGTTAAGAGTAACAAAGAAAAAGAAACAAATAAATTCAAAATATTACATTCATGGAAAAGAACTGAACCCAAACTAAAGATGCAAAATACTTAGGAGTCTTAATAAATGAGAAACTATCATGGAACCCCCATGTCAATGAAGTTATTTAAAAATCAAACAAAACCTTAGGCTTTATTAAAAGAAACTTTAACAAATGTAACAGAGATATAAAACTAAAAGGCTACCTCACGTTGGTGAGACCTGTACTAGAATATGCATCTTCTGTATGGGACCCATCCACCAAAGAAAGCACTGATAAACTAGAACAAATTCAAAAAAGAGCTGCCAGATTCATTACTGGAGAATATTCGAAACTGACAAGAATAACACCATTAGTTAAATCATTAAACCTTGAAACACTAGAGGATAGAAGAACCAAGAGCAAAGTAGTAATCATACATAAAGCAATTAATTCTAATTTAGAAATACAACACAAAGATAACTTAATACAACCCTCAGATAGACATAAGGATAAAAACACATTTCTTATTCCGTATGCAAGAACAAGAAGGAGCGTCTGTAAACAGATAAGATAAGATAAAAACCGCTCAGTGCAAAAAGTAATAAAAAAAATCGCCCCTATATAATTACAATGTCAGTAATCTTTTTTTTTAATTTAAAAACCCGTAAAAAAACAAGTTTTTGACTATAAATCCTTTATATAGGAGTCATAACTAAAAGAATGTTCATTATAATACGCAGCGCAAGACAATTCAAAAAATACAACATTTTAGTTATGTCTCGTAAAACATGTTTAATATAATGCGCACCGTTCGGGAATATATTTTTAAAAAGTATTGTCAATACGCACGGAATCACGCAACAGGAAAGTATTAAAAAAGTCGTTCAGTAAAGTATAATACGCACCGCGACACTCTATCTCAAACATTAACATGATACATAGAGATAATCTAAAAATTCCTTAAATTAATTACGGTAAATTCGATTTATCTGAAATTTTTATACATCCTTTTTATCATCGGCAAAAGTCTGCCTGCAAAATTTCAGCTCGCTAGCTTACGAGGAAGTGGGTTAAAAATCGATCCAAAGTTTTTTTCGACAATCAAGCAATCAAGTGCTCAGACACCACAAGTTAATATCAAGGATTTTTTTTAAAAAGCGTACGTTTAAAAAAATACATTTTCTAGTGCATGTCAAAGAGAGAAAAAACTGTAACTCGGTAATTAACACCAAAACTTGTAATAGCTTTTTAATTGAAATACTCCGTTAAAAAAATAGTTAGCATGAGTATAATTCATACAATTTATTAAAAAAGAGATTTAAGCTCAGAGAATTCCCTAATAAATTTAGAAACATCTAAGCAGTTACTGCGTTCATATTTAATTTCTAATGTAGCGAGGTCTGACAGTCTTGTTTGAGATGTTGTTCTCAAATAGTTCTTGATTATTTTTAGTTAGAAAAATCTACATTCCCAGTATGCAACCCTTATTGGTAGAGTTTGTAAAATACTTAGAGAAATGGTCAAAATTGGCGCATATTCATTTTTGTTACGAATTTCTAAGGGTAATACATCTTTTTCCAATAGAGAACTAACCGCTGATATTTCATCACAAAGTTCCGAGCTGTTTAATCCAATGATTCTGTTAAAAGGGTTTCCAAATCCAACGTGCCATCAGGACATAAAGGGTTAAACCATAGACCTCCTCCGCGTCTGCAAGAGCCAAATAACGGGAACGTATAGACTTTTACGATTTGGTGTCAGGGTCACCCCTTGTGATGGTGTCACCCGGTGCGGTCCGCACCCCTCTAGTGACGCCTCTGTAGTGGGGCACATATGTCTCCGGGTGCCAAGATACATGGTCACCAAAATGAGGCTTACAACGTTAAATTATCGTGAAATTTGATTAAACCGGATTGGTTTGGGACGACATTAAAAAAAAATGTATAGTTTGTCCCCGGGTGCAAAATATTCTAATTACAGCACTGGCGCCGAAGACTGAACGGTATAACCCATGGCGGACCTATGGAACGCGTGCCACAGTCGGCGCGCAGAGCCTGTCAGCCGTTACACGACTAAAATACAGTGGAACCTCTCATTACGAGTTTAATTCGTTCCAGAGTCTTACTTGTTAAGCGAAACCTCGATGAAAATATTTTCCCCGTACAAATCAATGTAAAATACGATAATGCGTTTAATGCTGTAAAAAGGGTTACTCATTTTAAAAAAAATGTAATAACATTTATTCAAATAAAAATACTTATCAATTTATAAAGAATGTAACAACTTGGAATTCAATTTTGATTTGAAACAAAAAACGTAAACAAAAATATGAATTTATGACAAATAATTATTCTCTTTTAACTAGAAAACTGTCTAAAGAAATGTGTTTTTGCCGAGGCTTCAAAATTTGACGAAAATGTGTCGAAACCGTTTCTTATACATTCTTGACGCATCCATCTCCTTAACTGTTCTTGAAAATAGTGCAGATCGTTGAGGTTGGCCAATTGTAAGTGCGCGCTAGATTAGCCACGCTTACTTTTACACCTTGTTCTCGCTTTTTAATGGTTTTACGTTTCAATTCAACAGTTATTATTTTTTCAATCTTATAGTTGTCTTCTTGTGGTTTTTTATTTTGAAGACATTTTAGCACAGGTTATTACACGTTGCACATAAAGAAATTACGAATACCGCCTGAATACAAAATTTGTAAGAACGGTTGATCACACACGAAAACAATACGCAAACAGACCGAGTGCTAAACACAGAATAATACATCGGGGTGGAAGTGCCGGCTCACAAATGCATTCCCAGGAAAAGGCGACTTTCCCTTTCTGAGTCACTTCTTATGCGAATTTTCGATCGTCAAGGGAGCAACTTAGACTCGTTATGCGAATTACTCGTTATGAGAGGTGCTCGTATGAGAGGTTTGACTGTATTAATAACTATTAATTCCTTAATCAAAGCAGCTGTGCCTATTAACCACCATTTTCGGGGTTTCATTGGAGTGTTGCTATAAGTAAATGGCTTTTGGTTGAATTTAGGGCACGCGGCCCCAAAATGGTTCGCCACCACTGGTATAACCTCTTGTCATAAAATTATATGCGGCGCGGGTTTAAATCGAATTTTTTTGTATAATATAATATTTTTTATTCTTATAATACCAAAAGGATAATTTTATACAATTTATTATTAAAATTTTAAAAAACCGTAAAAAAACAAGTTTTTGACTATAAATCTTTTATGTACGAGACGTAACTAAAAGAATGTTCATGATAATACGCAGCGCAAGACCATCCAATACTACAAAATTGTAGTTATGTCTCGTAAAACGTGTTTAATATAATGCGCACCGATCAGGAATATGTTTATAAAAAGTGTTGTCAATAAAATACGCACCTTATTGCGCGACAGGAACGGTCGTTCAATATAATACGCACCGCGACACTATCTCAAAAATTTAACATGATACATAGAGATAAATAAAATAATCTAAAAATTCAATAATTTAATTACAGTAAATGCGATCGATCTGAAATTTTGATACATCGTTTTTATCATCGCCAAAAAACTCCCTGCAAAATTTCAGCTCACTAGCTTACGAGGAAGTGGGTTAAAAATCGATCCAAAGTTTTGGCGACAAGCAAACAAGCAAGCAAGGGCTCAAACAAAGACACCACGAGTTAATATAAAGGGTTTAAATATGATTCATGTGCTCATTTTTTGGACTTGCTTTTTGACATCCATTTTTCGGAACGCTTTCCACAATTTCGTAAAATAAATTTTGTGCCCCTCGACTGACGAAGTGTTCGTCCGGCCCTGAACTGACCACACTATTAAACCTACCGCTTAACGCCTCTCTTCAAATTCTAGTTTGATCAACTATCTGCAAACCGTTGGTCGGATTTCAAATTGTCATGAGCAATATTTCCTCTAAGGTTAGTTGGTCCATGTGCAAAGTACTCGTGTGCAAAGTTTCACAGCATCCATTTTTTATGCTATATTTTACAAAATTTGCTGCGCGGTAATTCTAAACTGCTGCGTGGAATCGGTCAAATATCTGCGCAGACGCGCAGCTTAAAGGGAACATTGGCCAGGAGCCCTTTCCCTTTAGCCAAAATAAATGGGATCCATTACGTTTGCAACAAATTGATACGTTTTTTGGTAGCGGGAAATACTGAGGCCGACATGTCATGGGTCGAAATCCCGTCACACGATCTAGTATTTTCACGGTTTGACTAACTTGT